>JAJPUD010006917.1:29070-44051 GCA_023553655.1 Myrmecobius fasciatus | reverse complement strand
AGTTTCTTGCCACTACAAAAAGGGCTGCCACAAACATTTTTGCACATGTGGGTCCCTTTCCCTCCTTTAAAATCTCTTTGGGATATAGGCCCAGTAGAAACACTGCTGGGTCAAAGGGTATGCACAGTTTGATAACTTTTTGAGCATAGCTCCAAATTGCTCTCCAGAATGGTTGGATCCGTTCACAGTTCCACCAACAATGTATCCGTGTCCCAGTTTTCCCACATCCCCTCCAACAGTTATCATTATCATTTCCTGTCATTTTAGCCAATCTGACAGGTGTGTAGTGGTATCTCAGAGTTGTCTTAATTTGCATTTCTCTAATCAATAATGACTTGGAGCACCTTTTCATGTGACCGGAAATAGTTTCAATTTCTTCGTCTGAAAATTGTCTGTTCATATCTTTTGACCATTTATCCATTGGAGAATGGCTTGAATTCTTATATATTTGAGTCAATTCTCGATATATTTTAGAAATGAGGCCTTTATCAGAACCTTTGGATGTAAAAATATTTTCCTAGTTTACTGCTACCCTTCTAATCTTGTCTGCATTCATTTTGTTTGTACAAAAACTTTTTAACTTGATATAGTCAAACTTATCTATTTTGTGATTAATGATGACCTCTAGTTCTTCTTTGGTCACAAATTCCTTCCCCCTCCACAGGTCTGAGAGGTAAACCATCCTACATTGTTCTAATTTGTTTATAATATCATTCTTTATGCCTAGATCATGAATCCATCTTGGTATATGGTGTTAGGTGTGGGTCAATGCCTAATTTCTTCCATACTAGTTTCCAATTATCCCAGCAGTTTTTGTCAAATAGTGAGTTTTTATCCCAAAAGCTGGGGTCTTTGGGTTTATCAAACACTAGATTACTATTGTCATTGAGTATTTTGTCCTGTGAACCTAACCTATTCCACTGATCCACTACTCTATTTCTTATCCAGTACCAAATGGTTTTGGTGACCACTGCTTTATAATATAGTTTTAGATCTGGTGCAGCTAGGCCACCCTCATTTGCATTTTTTTTCATTAATTCCCTTGAAATTCTTGACCTTTTGTTTTTCCAGATGAATTTTGTTGTTATTTTTTCTAGATCAGTTAAATAATCTCTTGGGAGTTTGATTGGTATAGCACTAAATAGATAGATTAGTTTAGGTAGTATTGCCATCTTTATTATATTCGTTCGACCTATCCAAGAGCACTTGATGTTTTTCCAATTGTCTAGATCTGACTTTATTTGTGTGGAGAGTGTTTTGTAGTTTTGCTCATATAGATCCTGACTTTCCCTTGGCAGATATATTCCCAAATATTTTATACTATCGATAGTTATTTTGAATGGAATTTCTCTTTGTATCTCTTGCTGTTGCATTTTGTTGGTGATGTATAAAAATGCTGATGATTTATGTGGATTTATTTTGTATCCTGCAACTTTGCTAAAGTTGTGGATTGATTCTAATAGTTTTTTAGTTGATTCTCTAGGGTTCTCTAAGTAGACCATCATATCATCTGCAAAGAGTGATAATTTGGTTTCCTCATGACCTACTCTAATTCCTTTAATCTCTTTTTCTTGTCTTATTGCTAAGACTAGCATTTCTAATACAATATTGAATCATAATGGTGATAGTGGGAAACCTTGTTTCACCCCTGATCTTATTGGGAATGGTTCCAGTTTATCACCATTACATATGATGCTAGCTGATGGTTTTAAATAGATGCTACAGACTATTTTAAGGAAAAGTCCATTAATTCCTATACTCTCTAATGTTTTTAATAGGAATGGATGTTGAATTTTATCAAATGCTTTTTCTGCATCTATTGAGATTATCATATGGTTTTTGTTAATTTGGTTATTAATATAGTCAATTATGTTAATAGTTTTCCTAATATTGAACCATCCCTGCATTCCTGGTATAAATCCTACTTGGTCATGGTGTATTATTCTGGGAATGATTTTCTGTAATCTCTTTGCTAATATTTTATTTAAGATTTTTGCATCAATATTCATTAAGGAGATTGGTCTATAATTTTCTTTCTCTGTTTTTGTTTTACCTGGTTTAGGTATCAGTACCATGTCTGTATCATAAAAGGAGTTTGGTAGGAGTCCTTCATTCCCTATATTTTCGAATATTTTATATAATATTGGAGTTAATTGTTCTTTAAATGTTTGGTAGAATTCACATGTAAATCCATCTGGTCCTGGGGATTTTTTCTTAGGGAGTTGATTAATGACTTGTTCTATTTCTTTTTCTAAAATGGGACTATTTAAGTAATTTATTTCCTCTTCTGTTAATCTGGGCAATCTATATTTTTGTAGATATTCCTCCATTTCACTTAGGTTATCAAATTTATTGGCATACAGTTGGGCAAAGTAACTCCTGATTATTGCTCTAATTTCCTCTTCATTGGTGGAAAGTTCTCCCTTTTCATTTTTGAGACTAACAATTTGATTTTCCTCTTTCCTTTTTCTAATTAAATTAACTAGAGGTTTATCTATTTTGTTGGTTTTTTCATAAAACCAACTTTTAGTTTTATTTATTAATTCAATAGTTTTTTTTTTTACTTTCAATTTTACTAATCTCTCCTTTTATTTTTAGGATTTCAAGTTTGGTATTTGATTGGGGGTTTTTAATTTGTTCTTTCTCTAGCTTTTTTAGTTGCAAGCCCAATTCATTGATTTTCTCTTTCTCTATTTTATGCAAATAAGCATCTAGAGATATAAAATTTCCCCTTATTACCGCTTTGGCTGTATCCCACAAATTTTGGTATGTTGTCTCATTATTGTCATTCTCTTGGATGAAATTAGTAATTGTGTCTGTAATTTGCTGTTTCACCCATTCATTCTTTAGGATAAAATTATTTAGTTTCCAATTGGTTTTTGCTCTATTTTTTCCTGGCCTTATATTGCATGTGATTTTTATTCTGTCATGATCTGAAAAAAATGCATTTATTATTTCTGCCTTCCTGCATTTGATTTTGAGGTTTTTGTGTCCTAACAAATGGTCACTTTTTGTATAAGTTCCATGGACTGCTGAGAAAAAAAGTAAACTCCTTTCTGTCTCCATTTAATTTCCTCCAAAGATCTATCATACCTAACTTTTCTAACATTTTATTTACCTCCTTAACTTCTTTCTTATTTATTTTGTGGTTCCTAGATTCAAATACTGGCAAAAAATGCTTATACTTTAGAGTTGTTGTAAAGAAATAGAAAATAGAATTATTCTTACTCTTTTCCTACACACCCAGCTATAGCAGGTACTCAGACACCTATTTATAGATATATTTATTGACATTCCTATATTACTTCTTGTGCCTCAAGGGGGACAAGTTAGAAGAGAAGGGAAGCAGAGAATGAATAGGGACATACACAGTAAGGAAAGACTTTTCCCATATTGATTCACTGGGATGGAGCTTTTCCCACCCAACTGAGTCCTGATTAAAATATTTCCTTAAGAAGGGTTCTGGGAGTACCAAGGATAGATAGAGTTCTCTCTAAGAGTACAGAACTTTATTATCTTGGAGATTTGTATAAGCTAATGCAGAGTGAAGCAAACAGAAGCAGGACATACCTTGCATCATAATCACAATAATAAAAATAACTTTGAAAGACTTCAGAATTCAGAAAAATGAGTGACCATATAGGACTTCAGAAGTTGATTTTTAAAATTTCATTTTCGATGATAAAACAAGCCATTTTCTTGGCACAACTGGACTAGAGTTGCAGGATTCATTTTCAGACAAGGGTCAAAAAGATGTTAACTGTGTTTGTTACCAACAACTTCTTGATGGTAATGGGGAAGTGGAGGGAGGAAATTAGTGTTTAGTGATAGAGATAGCAAGAAAAGAAAGAGAAGAACATCAACAAGACATTTTAAAATTTGTAAAAAAAAAAACAAAACAACAAAATTAAGTTCAGAAGGGGTTATAAACAGGGGCAATTTTTTGTTGCTAACTTGTTAGATTTGATTAACACTTAAAACTGTTTATTATAGAGGTTCATTATCCTCTATTTTCATTCTCCTTTGTAAAAGAAGAGCACCTTTACAAAACAAAGGGAAGGGAATCTTTCCTGACTCTTCGTTAAAGGGACTCCCATTTTCCATTCAGTGGCCTCTACTCTGGGGGGAACAGTTCTGGCCATGATCAAAGACATGATCCATGAACATATTTCTCCTTCAATAATTGCACTTTTCCATGGACCCCACTGCCGCTAACTCTCTGAGAATTTTATGATGAGATGAAAAGAAGGACCTTCCCTTGACAATGTTTGTGATAGAATGAGAATAAATATGCAACTGAAAATGTGTGTGAGGATCAGGGGAAGAATTTATACAATAGCAGAATTATAAAGAAGGTCAGTTTTATGAGACTTCAGAACTCTGACTAGTGCATAGACAAATCATGATTCTAAATCAGAATTGTCAAACAGGTGGCTCACTCAAGTACACTGGGAACAAGATTAAAACTGAGTTGGGAAGTATTTTAACAAAATTAAAAAAAAACAAGAAAACATGTTACATTTTAAAACTAAGTCAATATGTGGCTCTCGGGGACCTTTCTGAATGTATTACTGGATTCAATTTCTATTAGACTTTGACACAATTAGTCAGAGGACTAAAGATGAAGTGTGATATCCATCTCTTAATAGAGACGTGATGGATTTACAACCCAGAAGACATATTTTCAGTCGTATTCATTGTGAGAATTGGCTCAGCATGATGATGCATATTTTTTATGACAGTTTTCTTTTTTTTTCTTTTCAATGGAAGCAGGGAGGTGGAAAGAAGAGAAAACAAATCCTTGTTCATTGAAAAGTTAAGGGTTTTTTTGGGGGGCAGCTAGGTGGCGCAGTGGTTAGAGTACCAGCCCTGAAGTCAGGAGGACCTGAGTTCAAATCTGATCTCAGACACTTAACATTCCCTAGCTGTGTGACCGTGGGCAAGTCACTTAACCCCAATTGCCTCAGCAAAAAGAAAAAAATATATAAGGTTTTTTTTTTAAAAGATTGAATTTTTCAAAAGAGAGAGCATAACTCTATTGCACATACAAGCAGGACAATCTTAAAATTAACAGTTATACAGATCCAGCCATTCTAGACAGCAATTTGGAACTATGCTCAAAAAGTTATCAAACTGTGCATACCCTTTGACCCAGCAGTGTTTCTATTGGGCTTGTATCCCAAAGAGATCTTAAAGAAAGGAAAGGGCTCCACATGTGCAAGAATGTTTGTGGCAGCCCTTTTTGTAGTGGCTAGAAACTGGAAGCTGAATGGATGCCCATCAATTGGAGAATGGCTGAATAAATTATGGTATATGAATGTTATGGAATATTATTGTTCTGTAAGAAATGACCAGCAGGATGATTTCAGAGAGACCTGGACAGACTTGCATGGACTGATACTGAGCGAAATGAGCAGAACAAGGAGATCATTATACACGGCAACAACAATACTATATGATGATCAATTCTGATGGACATGGCTCTCTTCAACAATGAAATGTTTCAAACCAGTTCCCACTGTTCAGTGAAGAAAGCCATATACACCCAGAGAAAGGGATATGAAATGTGGACCACAACATAACATTTCCATGCTCTCTATTGATGTTTGCTTGCATTGTGTTTCCTTTCTCAGATTTTTTTTGTAGATATGATTTTTCTTGCACAACAATGATAAGTGTGGAAATATGTATACATATATTTGATTTGTCAAGTATTTTAACATAATTAACACGTAGTGGATTTCCTGCCATCTAGGGGAGGGGTGGGGACTAGGGGGAAAAATTTGTAACAGAAAGCTGTGTAAGGGTCAATGTTGAAGAATTACCCATACATATGTTTTGCAAATAAAAAATTTTAATAAAAAAATTAAAAGTTATACTTGGAAAGAAAAGCTGGATATGGTAGAGATTGGTGACTCCATCAACAACTCTATTTCTTTTGTTTGCCTTGGTAGGTGAAAATGCTATATTTTAGTGTTTGTTAAGTAGAATAAAAAAGATTTTTAAAAAGAGAATATCGCCCTCCAGAGTGAAAACCTTTGTATTAAAATATGTGTAACCAACTGTGTGAGTGTAAATGTTCCAAGGAGAATGAAGAAATGTATATGAGAGAATAAGGGGTGGAAAGGAAAACTTGGAAGATGTTCAGGTAAAGCCATGACTGGGTACATGGGCAGTTTTTGCCGCTACAAAAATTTTACAAGGCCTATGGAATTGACCAGTCTCTCTGACTAGTGTCTTTACCATGGATCCTTTCCTCATGTCTATACCTGATTGTCCCCCTTTACACATACCTCCAACTACATACACCTGCTCCCCACTCAGTTTTGGGCAGGTCAGTACTTGGTAACTCTTTGCCCCAGGCCAGGGATTGGGCTAATTCATTCTCTTCTCTCTGGGACTGGGATGAAATTGGGTGGGGTAGAGTGGAATGGGATAGGGTGGAGTAAGGGGAGGGAAAGAGATGCTAAGAGTAGAAGACCTAATTATACAATGACTTACTGCCTTTGAAGCTCTGGGTCCCACAATCTCCCAGGAAGAAATTAATCTGGGAAACTTTCAATTTGGGGGAGAAGTTGATCAGAGGGGCAAGTCACAGAACTCAACCTGAAGTCTTCTGCAGTTGTCTTTTTGATTCTCTGCCTCCCAGGGGCCATCACCAGTCTTTTTGACCTATTTCTTTCCACTGATCTCTCATAACAGGAGAAGAGAGTAAGACTGATGACTTTGCAAAGCTCTGCTTCACTTAAATCCAAGATATTACCCTCCTGATGTCATTGACCCTTTTTGGGAATGAAGGACAAACTTTTTATAATGATGATTCCCTGACTTTTCATGAGAAGAAAATGTTAGTAGTTCTTTGGAGCCATTACCTTCATCCTTTGGATAACTAAACTGGAGAATTGAGAGACTGTGAGAAGTATATGGGACTACTCACTTTTTTGTCTCTGCCGCTGTCTCTGTCTCTCTGTATCTCTGTTTTTGTGTTTTTCTGTGATTCATCTTTCCGTGTCTGTCTCCGTGCCTATGTCTGTCTCTGTCTCTTTGTCTCTCTGTCTTCCTCCCTCCCTCCCTCCTCCTCCTCTCTCCCTCACTCTGTCTTTCTGGATTATTAGTATTAGTCTTTTTTATTAAGAAAGACTTCCAAATCTAAACAGATTTTAATTTGTGGTACATGCCCTGGATATTATACTGTAACTTAGAACTAAGATAACAAAAAACAGTAATAAGAACAGGTCTGGATTTGGAGTCTACACTTAAATTCTGGCCAATTTATTCTGTGGTGTTTGGGGTTTTTTTTTTGAGCTTTAATTTTTTTTTAATTTTCCACACTTAGCATTTTTCCCAATCATATGTAAAGATAGTTTTCAACAGTCATTTTACAAGATTTTGAGTTCCAATTTTTTTCTTGATCCTTCCTTTCCCACTCCCCTCCTTAAGATGAAAAGCAATCTGAAATAGGTGAGCTCTCACTTCCCAAGGATGGTAAAGGTGACCTTCAAAGTTATGGTGGAGTCCAGTGGGAAGGAAAGTAACAACTACGGCTTATTACTTCAAGTATATACCTCAGGACTCTATTATCTTTCACGGCCCCACTCTGCCATTTCCTCTTACCACCACTGGTATTCTTGGTGTAAGCAGATGGTAAAAGATAGGTTTTCTTCTTATGGAAATGACGCACCCTTCTTTAATTCTATGTCTATGCCTATAACTTTGATCTCTTTACTAAATATATGTTTAATTCCTTTGTCTTTGATTTTGTAGAATTATCTTGCTAAGTGTACATTGGGAGGTGGGGAGGAGTGATGCAAGTCACTATGAAGGATGATATCACCATCTATAAGGGAGACTTAACTTTCCCAAAGAAGGCCAGGCTTTCAGGGGAGTGTGAAAGAAAGGCAGGAGATGGAAGTGGGAGTGTTGCTTGGTTGGTTTGGGGGTTTTGTTTGTTTGTTTTTTTGTAGTCGTATCTGACTTTTCATGACGCCATTTGGGTTTTTCTTGGCAAAGATTCTAGAGTGCTTTGCCATTTCCTTCTCCAGTTTATTTTACAGATGAAGAACCTGAAACAGAGCTAAGTGACTTGCTCAGGGTCACACAGCTAGTAAGTGCCTGAGGCCAGATTTGATCTCAGGAAGTTGAGTCTTCCTGCCTCCATGCCCAGCATTCTATATACTGTGCCACCTAGCTGCCCTGATTGACATATAATAAACACTTAATAAATCCTCTATTTACCTATCATATCTAACAAGGATTCTGCAACTGAAACATCCCTTGGGCAATGTCCCTTACCTTCCTGAGGATATATTTGGGTGGTGAGTGAGCAACTTCAGGATATCTTGTGGCAAAACAAAACAAAACATATGGTTAACCCTTCTTTCTCAGGCTTTAGATAAAGTTAGTGACTTCCAGGAGTGTGGTAGTAAATGGGGGGGGGCAGTGAGTATGTAAACACAACAGAAACATTATTAACATTTTCTCCATTGCTAATTTGTAGCATTTATAGGTGCACATATATGTGTATATATATATATATATATATATATATATATATATATATATATATAAAGAGAGAGAGAGAGAGAGCTTGCACTAGACACAATCCAGTTTCTACCCTTTGTCTTCAATTTGTAAGAGATTAGAAGAAGCTTTGTCTCATTTCTTACCCTAACACACTGAAATCTGAAGTCCCAGGTGAGGTCCTGAGCTGATGGGATGGTTGGAAGTTTCCCAGAGAACTGAGGTTCTAAACCTGGAATCTATTAACTTTAAAATATACATACACATACAAATGCACACTCACAATAACTATTTCAATATAATTGGATTCTTTTGTAAATCTGTAAATTTTATTTTATGTATTTAAAAACATTATCCTAAGAATAGTTCCACAGGCTTCATTGACCTGCCAAAGAGGTCCAGAACAGGAAAAAGGGCGGGGGAGAGTTAAGGGCCCAACCCTAAAACTGCAGCTCTGGAGTAAAGCATACAATGTCAATTTAGTTCTGTTTAAATTGTCTTTGCATAAATGCTTTTCTTTGTTACAATAAAGGCAGAGGAAAAATTTAACAAAGATTCAAATTGGAGTGGAGGTCAATTAAGGGGAAACTACAATGTTGTAAAAAAAAAAAACAAAGTAAAATAAACTTTTAAAAAGAAAAAAATTAGTTCCCTTTGCTCCAACTCATAGCATGTACAAGGCACACTTCCATCAGTAGTTCTCAGTTGGAGGGAAAGGGAATCAGGTACTTCATGTAGAATGCTCCCGATACTACATCCAATAAATCTGTCTCTGTCTTACACACACACACACACACACACACACACACACACACACACACACACACTTACAGCCTGCACTAGCTGAACTTCAGAGGTCTACAGTTGCTGTAGGTCCTATTTCCCATACAATTAAAAATTGGTGTCCCAAGATGCCAGATAAAATTCTCTAGGTTTCATTTTGTGATCAGTCTTTGGTTTCCAAACCCTTCAGTTTCTCTTCACTCATTTTCTTTCCATACCGAATGTCATCTGAATGAACTTCTTCGCTTGGAACCCGGAGTTCAGCAGTCCAGGACACCAAGCATCCTCCTGCACTCTACAAAAGAATTGACAAACAGATTTAGCTTAGAGGGGTCAGAACTCCTGCAACCCTGCAGCAATAATTTTTCTAACTGTACCTGAGAGAAAAATTTTCCCCTTCCTATGTTCGACTCCAGTGTCTTTGGGCTTCTTCCTCTCTACTCAAAGTTTCTTGGACAGTGGGGAAACCATCTTAAAGTCAGATATTCACTATTTGGCAATGGTCATTTCCACTTCTCTCTGGTCACTTTTTCCTCAACTAAATAGGAATGTTTATACCACCTGCTTCATAGGATTTTGATGAGGATGGTGCTTTGGAAAATAGCAAGTTCTTCCTAAATGCGAGCTATTGCTATTAATAAGCTCCATCACAACTCAGTTTTTGTGTATCTGCTCCAGTCTGAGTTTTCTAATTACCCAGCTAGGAAATTGAGCCCTTTGCTCATGTTATTTTTTCTCTCGCCTCCCCAATCCCACATCCACCTCCTCCCCCTCTTACGGGATTGTTTCAATTGTTAACACAGTTGAAACATTCACCCCGGAAAAGAGTTGGGTTTGGGTTGCTTTGTCATCCAGTCATTTCCTCCGACATCCACCTCCAGCCCTGCTGCTTTTCTAAGTCAGTCCACCATTGGGAGAGGTCCTAGTCTCTAATTAGTCTCTAACCTGGGAATTATACTTTCCTTCTGGAGACCTATTAAGCATATACTGATCTCCAATTCTTCGCCCCTACAGAAAAAGAGCTGTTACAAATATTGGAATTAGAACTGGAAACAGAAGGGGGTGCCCATCAGTTGGGGAATGGCTGTGCAAGTTGTGGTATATGAATGTAATAGAATATTATTGGGCTGTAAGAAATGATGAAGGGGATGGTGTCAGAAGATAAGTGAACTGATGAAGAATGAAGTGAACAGAACTAAAAGAACAATTTACACCGAAATAATAATATTGTAAAGATAACCAACCGGGAAAGCCTTAATAAGACTAGTCAACGTAATAACTTACCAGAATTCCAAAGGATATACTGAAAAATGCTATTCATCCTAGACAAAGAACTAATAGACTCAAGAGTGCCGATGGAAACATATTTTTTTCCTCTGTTTTTCTTGTTTCTCTTTTCCCCTACCTCCCAATATTACTCATGCAGAAATGTGTTTTGCACAGCTTCACATGAGTGTGTTTCTTGCCTTCTCAATAGTTAATGAAGGAATGGAATCTGTAACTGAAAATAAAATTAAATTAAATTTTTAAAAAGCTGTTGACTTTTTTTTCTGAGAGAACATCTCATGTTCTGAGCTTCTTTCCAAGAGGGAGTCGTAAACATCTGGTACTTCATGAGATTTATGAGAATTGTATCTCAGAAAGGTCCTGGGAGCTAGGGGATGACCTATTCAAGCTGGGTGAGTTGCACTATATTCTATTTAGTTACAACCTCTGATGATTTGTCTAGTACCACTTCAATCTCCTGAGAATCAAATTCTTTGCAAGACTTGCCCTGCAGGTAAGGCCTTCTCCCAGAGTGCTATGCTCTGGAGCTCAGCAACTTCCAGATTTGGAACTAAGAGAGTTCTTAAAAATCATCTAATCTAACTTTCACATTTTATAGATGAGAAAACTGAGGCCCAAAGAGGATAAATTACTTTTTTTTCACATTTTTACACAGATCTATACACAAGATCTATATACTTATATGGCCCTGTAGGGTAGTGGGGAGAAGAATCCCGATTAACTTCTCCCTAAAACAGCCAGTTATATACAGTTTCATTTAGCTTGTCTGTCCCCACTAAATTCTTGTAACTGCCCATGTCAACCAAAAGTTGAGGATTCCCCTTCTTGTGAGAAGACAGTCTTCCATTCAGATCAAGGTCCTCTACTTTTGCTATGGATCTTAGTTATTCTGAAAGGAATATGTTGATTTTTTATTCTGGGTCTTCTTTGCTCCCCAACTAATTCATTCTTCCTCGAAGCCACAGGGCAGTTCACCATTATTGTGGAGGGAAGTCCTTCACCTCGGGACTAGGAATTCTCACCAATTCGGATGGATCTTATCAGTTAAGATCAGAGCAGTGAGGTTCTTGGAGTTTATCTGCACCCTAGTGCTGCTCCATGGTGCTGAAAATCTGGCTATCTCCCAGCTTCACACGAATGGACCGTTTTAAAACTACAATCTGCCATGACAGCTAAGGGCTCCCTGCTTTCCATCACTTCTTAAAAGCCTTGCTGAACAACAGCAGGTGGAAAACTTCATTCTCCAATTTCGGTCATCCTACAGCCTTGTAAGAAGTGGCTTTCTCAGCTCAGGGCACTCACTCACTGGAAAACCTTGTGGAATATTGGAAAAATGGGAGTTGATGTTAGAAAAGTTTTGTTTGAAACCCGACAATAACACATATTGACCACCTGAAGCTACTTCTCTGTCAATTGAGGATTGTCATGGTTTTTTCTCAAAGTGTTTTGTGTGGTGATTAAATGGCATCAGAGGGATTAAATCAGTGTAAATCTTAAAAGGTAACATCTATATGAGTTCTAGGCTTTCAGCTGTCCTTGGATTCTCAGCCCCACAATCAATTACCTACTGTACTACAGGCTCTGGAGCCATCATTCTTGTTCCTATTTGTAGGGAATCAAGATCATATCTTAGACCCCTGGTCCTTGGATAACAAACCCAAAGAGCTCAATTCCTCCTGGGTTGCAACTGATAAGTGAAATGAGTAATCTGGAGGACAGGTTGGAAAGAACCTCTGCTGGACCCCAAGCAACTATCTGTCTCCACATTTTTTGGGTTGGCAATTGTTGACTATTGTTCTCCACCTCCACCCCCACCACCTCCAGAGAAATGGAACAGGCTCACAGACTTCCCAGACAGAAGGAGAGGATTTGGGTTCTCTGATTTTCAACTAGACTTGAGCTAAACTTTTTTATTTGGGGCTAAAACTTTTTATTTGGATACTGAGGGAGAAGCAAGGATAGAAATAAGAAGGGGAGAACTTCAGAAAAGAAGGTAGTCACTAGATTGTAATTCTGTCACTGGTGCTCTATCTCTGTGTTGGTCACTCCTCTCTATCTCTGACGCTTTCTTGGTCACTCCTCCTTCTGTCTATTTGTCTCTCTCTCTTTCTTCCTCCCCTTCCCCCCCTCTCTTCTTTCCCTCTATCTCCCTTTCCTTTCCTTTCCCTCTTTTTGTTTCTCCCTCTCCTCCCCACCCCAACCCAGCACAATTTCTGTTCTGGGAACAGTTAGACTAGATAGTCTTAGAAGGCCCTTAGAAACTGTGAGATCATTGGTTATAAAGACTGGGAAATACTCTTCCTGGATTATTTCTCCTGCAGTAATTGACCAAAGTGGTGAATTAAGAGATGGAGGGGATGCTGCACTGGAAGCCAGAATATCAGTTTTACAGTTCCAGTTTAGAAATTTAGAGGCAGACAGGTAGCACAGTGGTTAGAATGCTGGGCCTGGAGGAAAGAAAATTCATCTGTTCAAATTCAAATTTGGTCTTAGACACTTACTAGCTGTGTGACCCTGAGTAAATCACTTAACCCTATTTGCCTCAGTTTCCTCATCTGGAAAATCATCTGGAAAAAGAAATGTATCTGTCAAGAAAACCCCAAATGGAGCTACAAAGAATCAGACTAAGTGGTCTTGAGCAAGGCAGTGAATCTTTCTGAATTTCACTTTCTTCATCTGCAAAATGGGACCATAATGATATATCTACCTCATAAGACTGTCCTGGTTCCTCATGAATCACATACGCTTTGTGAATCTTAAAGATTACTTTGTGAATCTTCTTTAAATGTGTGCTTTAACCTTCCCCCATCTCCCCTCCCAAAGCAGGAAGGGAGGATCAGCTATGGTAAAAGTAGGATCCATCTACCCCTAACTATCCTAGAATAATATCCTAGAACAAAAGGTTTTTAGCTTGAAATCTTGTGGGTTTTTTAAAAAAGATAAAATGTATTTCAATGTGATTGGTTTCCTTTGTAATCCCACATTTTTATGCATTTAAAAACAATATTCTGAGAAGGAATTCATAGGCTTCACCAGACTGCCAAATGGGCTCATGATACACAAATTGCTTTTTTTAGAGGCAATAGTTAGGTGTCAGTGGATAGACGTTGACCTGGAACCACGATAATCTAAATTCAAATGCAGTCACAGATTGTGTGACCCTGGACAAGTCATTTAACCTGTCTGCCTGAATTTTTTCAGTTGTAAAATGGAGATACTGATAGTACCTACCTCCCAGGATTGTTGTGAGAATCAAATGAGATATTTGCAAAGCGCTTAGCATAGTGCCGGGCACACTGTGGGGACTTAATGATTGTTTATTTTCTTCCTCCATTTAGAAGAAATCTCTCTTCTGCCAAAAAAGAAACAGTTAAGATGTATTGAGAGGCATATCTGCTTGTCAATTTTTGGCTCTCTTTTTGGAACTTATATACAGTCAGGGGAGGGAGACTTGACAATTCAAGAACTTCCCTGTCGGAATCAGTTGTCTAGAGGGATATCTACTGCACTATAATGGGATAAGAGGTAGATTTAGAGTCAGGAGACTTAGGTTTATATCCCAACTCTTATATTTACCACCTGAGTGACAGTATGCAGATTATTTAATCAGTTTCTTCTGTAAAGTGAGGTTATTTGAGGGCAAAGCAATTCATAAGGATAATGGCTTTGTGGAAATGTGAGTAGTTTTTGGCACCCGGAAGCCTCAGGGTCTCTGGGGCTATTCAATCTCTTCCTATATTTTAAATTTGATTCCTGAAACTAGCGGGGAATAAGATAGGTGGGGATTAGTCTCAATTCCTCCTCTGCTCTTAGAGTCTTTTCGCCCAACCCGGTCCTGAGTCTGTCCTATCCTGGAGCTGGCTCAACGCCCAGCTTTGCCTTCACTCCGAGAAGCCCAGGTTTCCAGCCCCGGGCCTCACACTGGACTGCTCTAACCGGGTCCCGTCACACCAGCACTGCCTCGCCCGAGTCCCTTCTTCCCGGCTTGGATGCCTTCCAAGCTCCCTCCCCCCCGCCTCCCCTACCCCCACCCCCATCCCCGCCTCCTAGAGGCCACTCCAGAAGTGGCCCCTAGAGGGCGCCCAAGACTTACTTTGTTCTTGCTGCTTGGACAGTGAACTTGAGCACGGTTGGGTTGCTTCTGAGGTTTAAGGCTCCGGCTCAGGTTGTTCCGCTCTGACTCTGAGGTTCAGTTTCCACCGGCTTACTTTTCACCGGAATTTTGGCTCAGGATCCCTGCTCTCAGCTCAGGCCAGGCCTGAAAGCGAGGGAGGAGTCTCGGGGCGCAAGGGAAAGGGTCCGGGGTGGAGGGAATATAACTTCTCCTGTAATCCAAACTTCTGCCTTTCCTTTGGGTCTCTCTCTCTCCCCCACCCCCTTCTCTCTCTCTC
>JAJPUD010006917.1:15268-27252 GCA_023553655.1 Myrmecobius fasciatus | reverse complement strand
AAGAAAGAAAGAAAGAAAGAAAGAAAGAAAGAAAGAAAGAAAGAAAGAAAGAAAGAAAGAAAGAAAGAAAGAAAAAGAAAGGGGGGAGGGAGAAAGAAAGAAGAAAGAAAAGAAGGAAGGAAGGAAGGAAAAAGAAACTAATAAAAAAGAAAGAAAAAGAAACTAGGAAAGAAAGAAAGGAAGGAAGGAAGGAAGGAACAAGAGAAAGAAGAAAAAGAAAGAAGGAATAAAGGAAGAAGAAAGGAAGAAAGAAGGCAGAAAGAAAGAAACAAAGAAAGAATGGAAAGGAAAGGAAAGGCAGCTCTTTCTGGAAAGACTTCTCTCTTTTTCTCTGCTCCTCTACTTTGTTTGGGCTCTGAGCCTCAGACAAAATCTACAATCCTCAAAATCCTCAAAAAATTGATTGATTTCCTAGTTGGGGCCCGGAAGTACCCGGGTCAAAACCCTCAGGGTTGCACTGTGGTTTGTGATCCAAATTTGCTTAGCGAGGTTTAAAAAACAAAACAAAACAAAACAACCCCCCCAAACAAAACAAAATAAAACAAAACAAAAAAACAAAAAAACCCTAAAACTTCAGTGAGTTTTAGCCAGAACTGACTTGAGCAATTTATCAATACTCGATGAATTTGATCTAAATAGAAAAACTCATTCAGAGCAAAGGGGAAACCCTAACCTCCACCCCATTCCCATCCCCACTTCTTGAGCTCAGTGTTCGTTTCCACAACTCTTTCTATTATTAGGATAATTAATGATTTCATTTTATCTGTTTAGACCAAGGTGTGGGAGATTTAGAACTTGAGTAATGGTTCTAGGATCTTGGAGCCTAAGATGAGATACTTATGAGTCTGCCTGTTCCTATTTCGGATCTTGACAATGACCCTATCCTTATCCTCTGCCACATTTATCCATCTTTCTCTCTCCCCTCATTTGCTTTGTTCTCAATCTTTCCATATGTCTCCTTCATCCCATCCTGGTTTCTGCTCTTCATCTTCACTCTGTTCTCCTTTGTCTCTCTCTTTATATCTCTATCATTCCCTTTTCTGCACTCGTCGACATCCTTGTTTAGATTTAAACCTCCATTCCCAACTAATTGCATTTTCCCACCCACCTTATTACCAAGCCGGCTAAATCCTCCCCACACTCCCGGTTGCTGCGACCAGACGCGCCCAATCCGGGATTTGATCTTCTCAGGTTTCGGATATTGAATCAGTCACGAAATCTCGAAGGGGGCGTGGAAATGCTGGTCGGTTCCCTTGTCCCTAGATGCTGAGCGTTCACTTAGGTATACACTAATTGAAATAAACTCTCCCCAATCTCCGTATTCTAAAACTTCTTGGATGGCGGATGAGACGAGGTCAAAGAGCGAGAGAAAGGCTTCGCAAGGATATTCTGGGCCAAATCCGCGGATGAGGAGAGATCAGGACATAGGAACTTAGTTTCTATTAGGGAAGAAAGAAGGGGGAAAGGAGACAGGAAATTCTCCGCTCAATACAGTGTGTCCTATCTCAGAAGAATCATTGGGAGGATATAATTTTTTACACTTTCTCTGGCCCAGAAAATGTGCCTTGCCAGCTCGCTGGCCCAAAGGATGTAGAATTTTCTGTAACAGCTCAATTATACCCATTAATGCAGCCTGGGAAACGACCTACCACCAGATGTGGGGAATCAATGCATGGTGATTATGTCAAGGTCTGAATTCGTCTAAGTTAGTATGTTTTATGGAAGGGGAAAGGAAAGGGAGATTCTGTAGATCTAGGCATGTTTCTACATCGATGTATACTTTGTGAGTGTGGTCTTATGCTCTTGTAAGGGGGGAGGGAGTGTCGGCTGTTTCTAGCGAGCATCAACTGTATTAAGAGTGATTTGGGAGTAAAAACATTCAAAGGAAGATTTTGGTTTTCAATAGTTGTGTGCGTTGTCTTTTGAGTATATGTGTTCCAGAAATTATTTGTATAGATTCGGGTGAGGGTTTTGTTTATGCCTGTGTTTGGAGTCCGGGTGCGAATTTTTGTGTATATCTAGTAGATGTTGAGGAGAGAAGAGAAACTGGTCTTGACTTCTCGAGGCTTGACCAGGCAAGATAAGATCCAGTCTAAAAAAAGATCCAAACTTCGGTGTCGTCCAGTCTCTCCAACCCTAAAGCCCTCTGTTGAGACAAAGTGGGAGCACTTGCCCTGGAGTATACATCCTTGGGGATGGGGCAAGAAATGTATTCATATCCTACTTCTGTCTGGAGGACAAGTTTGAAAGTGACAAAGACAAAGAATCTGGGACAGCGAAGCTGGGTAACTGGAGAGGGGGTAACTTAGGAGAGGAAGAAAAGGATCTCTTTCCTTTGGTATGAGACAGAAATCGCCTACGGTGAACCACAGAGGAAAAGACTAGAAGGAGAAAAGTCCGTAGCTGCCCCAACTAGTCCAAGGGAAAAGAGCAGAGAGAAGGGCCCAGGATATGGGTCTTCAAAAAATAGACTGTCCGGCATCAGAGCGTGCTTGGTGCCTCTCAGTACGTCAGCTTGGAATCAGTTTATAGCCACCTCCGGGACAATAGGCGGAACCCAGGATTGCCCCCGAAGAATCCCCCAAAAGAGGTCTTAAAAACTCCACACCCTGAAAACTAAAGCAGAGACAAATCTTTTCCCCTTTCCCTGCCTCGCAGAGAAACTCCCAAATGGAAGAGTAGTGGTGAGGGGAGAGAAAACTAAACTCTAAGATCGAAAAAACTCTGGGGACTATTGTATGGGGGCACTCTTTTCAAGATGATAAAGCATTGTCTTTCAAATGGGTCAGGTACCCAGTCTGATTCAGCCATCCCAAGATCCCCGGCCCTGAACATATTCTTGGGAATCAACATTACTGCTCAATCTGCTTCTTTCCCAACTATTGTAACCCATAGGAATCTTCAGCCTCGGTTTTGGGAGAGGGAAGGGGAATTCGATTGAGATCAATGAAGCTCACTCAGTTCCTAAGTCTGTGTGTGGAAGAGGGAGAGGGAAATTGGGGGCCGTGGCAAACAATTGTCTGTGATAACTATTAATATCCCATTAAAAGCTGTAGGCGTGCAGTGAAAAACAAAGTATATAACAGGAGTTTCATCCGATTTCACCAAAAGTGGCCAGTGTCCATGGACTTCACTTCCTCTATACTCCCATAAGCAGCTCCATCAGAACCAGAGAGGATGGATCATGCTGGATATAGTGATGACAAAATTGAGGAGGTCAAACAGAGATCCTTCTCCCTCACCTTGGACTAGATTATCCAAAAGAGGGAAGGATGGGCCTGCTTTCAGTCTCAGTTCTAAACTATCAGGACACACACATACGATTTGATCTTGAAGGATAGAAAATGGAAACTTAGAGAAAAGTAGAAGACAAGGAATAGAGAAAAAGAAATAGGTCTCTTTTCTCACTTTCAATTGAGCTCTCTGCCTCTCTTCTCTCACTTTTCCTACATTTCACTCAGTTATGAAGGTTAAAAATATAGAGATAAAAAGGACTTTAGAGTCTATCAGTCCAACCTCTCCTGTTATAGATAAAAAACTGAGGTTCGTAGGAGACTTACCCAAAGTCACATGGGTAGTAAGTAAAAGAATAATCTTTCAAACCCAGGTCCTCTAATTCCAAATTCAAGTCTTTCTTGATGTATCTTTATATTTCTACTTTTCAACTGAGGACATTATGCAAAGAAGCATAATGGACTTGTAATATCTCTTTTACTTTCTTAAGTTATCCTCTAGATAAAAGTACCAAATGGTGTGTAGGTATGAATGAATGTGAATATGAGGACAACACATAATAAACATTTAATAAATGATCATTGATTTGACTGGTTGAGGGTGAAGATGTGTGTCTCTGTATAGCCATGGAAGTTAATATGTGAATAAATATGTTTATGAATGGGTATTTAAGGAGCTTAAGCACGAATGTGTGCAAAAGTAAATATGAAGGAGTGGAAGTATTTGTGGATGTTCATGTTTGTATGAATGATAGAGTGAATGTGTGAGTTCTCCCAAGTGTTCATGTGAATTTGTTGGGGTTGAGTTCCTGCTTGAGTCTTCTACACAGTTTTCCTTATTTCCCTATCCTAGAAGCTTAAATTATCTTTTCCTCATCCTCATCCCCCCCCTCCCTCCATTTCATCGACCTCTCCAGATCCTCACATTTAAAAATAGATTCAACCTAAATTGAGCAGAATCCCCCTTCATTTTGGGATCTCTTTCTGAGCTAAAGCTACCATGAGTAGGAAAAAGGATGAACTCACAAAAATGCTAGGCTATGGGGAGAGAGATAAAGGGTCAAGGGTTAGGTTGCCAAATTCCCCACTTAATTTGTATGTGAATATGGATGCCTCAACAGAATGATATTTCGGGTCTGTTTACATTATTATAAGTCCGCTTTTAATACAGGAGAGACGCTGAAAGGGCGCTCCTGGCTCTCCCAATCTGAGTCTTCGGCCATCTCATCCCTTCTGGATAAGGGAAATTCTCACTCAACTCTCTGGAGGCTAGTCTTATAGTCCAGATCACCCCTGGAGAGGAAGCGTAGGGAAAAGCAATTGGGCAGGATTCCGGATCCGGATGATTTTATTTATATTTTCCACATAAATTACACAAGCACTTTATAAAATGGTTACAGGGAAAACACCTTATAAGTGCATAACTTAACTCTCCCCCCCCCAAAAAAAAAGACGAATGCAGAGCTAGCCTCCCCAAACAGGCTCCATGTATGACTGTCCTTTACAATCTGTATGCAAGACTGATTGTTCGAGATTGTGCAAAGGATATAGTGTTCGAGGGAACTATTCCAGGGACACTCGGTGTAGGACTGTGTTTGCGTATTGGGGGGTGGGGAGAGGGGGGAGGTGTAGAATTGTGCTTACCTGCTATTGTGTGTGTGGAATTGTATGATTGACTGTGAGTGATGGGGGAAACAGGAATTGTGGGCATTGAGTGTCATTGCGATCTGTGTAAAGCTGTGTGATCGCTGCCATTGCGATCGTCATGTGTTCCTATCAGTGATAATGTGGGGACCCAACTGCATTATGAAACTTCGTGACTGTGTATGACTACGCAGCTGCTGTGTGTGGCGCGGTTGTCCACAAATGATTGTGAAAATATCTGTGTTTCAGTACGGCTGAATCGGAAATCGATGGGCTTCTTGGGGGACCTTCAGAACGCTCTGGATCCTAGAAGCTCTAATTTTCGTCTCCCCCCTCCCTCTAGATCCCCAAATTGAAAAACAAAATAAACGGAAATGGAGCAGAATCTGAAAAGTATCAGTTGAACCGAGGGTCAGGGAGGGTAAGCTGCACGGGACTAGAAGCTCCAGTTGGGTCCCTCGGACCCCTTCTGACCGAAGTCCCTACTCTATTTCCAATAGTTTCTTTTGCACTGAAAATAAATCCGGGGATGGGAGTGGGGTTGCTCACCCGGACTGGACGACACTGGTACGGGACCTCGGAGAGCAGAGGCAGGTAGCGAGCTGGCTTATATGAGTTTCACTTTGTGTCCAGTAACTGAGGGGGGAAGGGCAGGGAGAACTGGCTCGTGGTCCGTAAAAGGGGTTGGGACAGGGGGAAGGGTCCTCACTCTTTCTTCTGTGCAAAACCCTCGGGAACCTCCCCCACCCCTTTCCAGGCACAGCCCCCGACCTCGGGGCGTCTCCCGAGGCTGGGTACGGGGTGCAGGGCGAGGACTCAGGGTGGGGAGGCCGCTCCTCTCGTTCACAGTCCCAAAGTCCGGGCTCCCACTTCTTTGGCGGGTGTCCTGGAAGGGCTGAGGATCTGAGAGGCAGGGGGAGGGGACAGCGAAACCAAGCAGGGTGAGCCCGGACAAGAGAGGGTCACTCGCAGGCCGAGGCCACTGACGTGACGCTGGTGATCTTAGCAGTGTCGTCGGACCAGGGCTGCAGGTTCTGTAGGGCGAAGAGTGATGAATTGTGCACGCAGAGCGGGTCAGCCTGCAGTGGCTGAGCCAAGCTCTTCTGGAAGGCCTCTTGCTGCAGCTGCATGAGGATGCGGTTAGCCTGCTGCCTCTCCGCCTCCCGCTCCTCCGCGGTCTGCCGCCTGTACGGGGACAAGCTGCCTCAGAGCCAGCCACTACCCGCAACCTGGTCCCTCTTGTCCCTCGGATCCCCAGTACTGGGAGGAAGGGAAATTGCTGCTCCCAAGAACATTACTTTCCTGGCTCTAGAAAAGAGATTCTTGGGACAGTCCCAAGGGCACCTCAGTTTCCCACCCCACCCCGCCATTGAGGTACTAAAAAGGAAGGCAGGGGAACAACACGGCGGTGGAAGGAGACGAATCCGTCTGCTTTTCCTAGCTCCTTCCTAGCCCCAGCGCCAGGCCAAATGACAGCCTTAGTGCGGGGGTCTCAGGCTATTTCTGGAAAATTACTCTGAAATTGTGTGCGTACATGCGTGTGAGTGTTGAAGTTTGTGGAGAGTTCGCGAACAGAAAAGAAGTTTGGTCCCTCAGGATGAGGGCCTTAGCCGATTTCTTCTCAGACTAGACAGCCTAGAGATGAAACTAGCAATGACCTTAGGGGCTCCTGCTTTGTTGATTCCCTGGCTGCCCCAGCTACATAGATCTGTAGAGAACCTAGCTCTCTTACTAACCAGGACGCGGGGCTTCCTCGAAAACCCACTGAGCAAAGATCTTCTGAGACCTTTCCCGCATTGCTCGGAGATTCCTGGGGACCGGGAGAGAAGGGACAGGTGGCCCAGCAAAGCTTCAGAGACATAGACGAACGTAGAGGGGGAAAGTGAGTGTCTCAGAGCGGCAAAGATTCGGAAACAACAGGCTTCCAACAAGCCAGCCTAAGGTTGCGAACTAACTTTCTTCCTTCTACCCCACCCCGCCACTTCCCGCTTCCAGAATAAGTCTCGAGCCCTAGGGAAAAGGAATTGGGTCCTGATCACTCAAGCTCCCAATCCTGAGACCTAGAGTTCCCTTACTCCTTGATCTGAGCAGGTTCCTCCCTCCCCTTAACCCGGTGCCGAGCTCCTAAGAAGGCTCGTCCGGTTTCCACGAAGCCAGTAAGAGTAAGCAATGACTCACATATTCCATCTAATGCAACCTCCCTCCACCCTCCGCTCCCCCACTGTAAACTGAGATCAAACGTCTGTCTCTAAGGTGAACGGATCTAATGTGAGTCCCTGGAGCTTCCAGGAGCAATTTGTAGCAGATCGATTTAAAAAGCAGAAAGCAAACGAGGATCCCTCTTGGCCTGCGTTTTTCTTCCTTTTTTTTTTTTTAAATTTCTTTCTCTCTTCCTTTCTTTTCTTCTTATTTTCCTTTCTCTTCCTTTCCTTTCTCTGTTTTCCCCCGCTCTCTGTGTTTTAGTCTGTCTAGATTTCTCTATTCCTCTTTTGGCTTTTCTTCTTTTCCTCATTTCCTATGCCTCTGGAATTTTTTTTTTCCTTTCCAAGAATTAAGGGGTTTTGTCCAAATAATAGCAACAATAAAAAGTTTGTATCTTTGTTTTTCTTCATTAGGAATAAAATTAGCTTAATTCTCTGGTTTTTGTTTTTCCTTCAGGAAGGATCTTTTTCTCTTTTCCCTTATCTCTCCTGTCTCCCCGTCTAAATATTCATATCTTTCCCTATTTCTATCTCTCCCCTGTCTCTTCCTTTACCTCCTTTCTCCAAATCCTCATTTGGCCTTTTGTGAGCCCCAGCATTCGGGCTGGTTTGTCATTCCCACCTCCCTTCCCAGAAAATGCCTTCCTTGTTCCTTCTTTAAAGAGTCCTGGAAGCCTCCTCCCCCATCTCCTACTGCCTGGAATGCTCGACTGCGGAAAACTCGACCCCACGGGGGGCTGCGTGTCTTCTTTGTGAACACGACAGCAGAATCCCAGGCAGATTCAGCTTCTTCATTCAGAAAAAGAAGAAACTGCAATTCCTTCTTCTGCCCAGCCAGCCCGACTGGGCCGGCGCCTCCCTCTGACTCCATTCACATTAGCTGTTGTTCCCCAGGGGCTCTGAAAGAACGGTTGTGAGAATGTGTGTTAGTGAGAGAGTGTAGTGTAGTGTAATGTAGTGCAGTCCGGTGTCTAGATTTGTGTGCGGTGGGGTGGAGAGGCCAGACAGACAGACAAAAACAGAGAGACAGAGACAAGAGGACAGATTTTGTCATTCTGTGAGCGATCACAGTTCGTGAGAGAAACTGCAAGTCTGTACTTGTGTGTGAGGAAGAGTGTGTGAGGGTTTGTGGATGGACAGTCTTTGTGAGTACTAGAGAGTTGAAAGTGTTTTGTGAGTGTGTGCGACAGAAGGAGACAGAGTAAATGTCTCCCCAGCTCCCTCGATAGCTCTCTCCCGTTCTCTCTTAGACACATCCATCTGTTCTTAATTGATCATTCCCAACCCCGATTCTGACTGATTGATTTTCCATCTCTAGGGTAGGGCAGCAGAGTCGGTCACTCCTCAGGCGGGCTGAGGCTTGCTGAGGAAAATGGTCTCTAGTTGTTAAGCTATCAAGTGAAGATTTCTCCTTCTAACTTACTCTCCGCCACAGGCAAATATTGTTATTGAGGCCGTGTTGTTTGGCGGGAGTTTTAGATGATGGGCCTTGGCTGTTTTGGATAGCTCAAGAGAAGGGAGTTTCTTTAGTCACTACACGGGAATATGAATCCGGAAGGGCCCAACTCCACTGTGGAGCTATGAGTACTGAGCCCTCGGGAGAACCTTAGGGTTTTCTTCTTTCTGACCTCTTATCAAACTAATATCCCACCTAGGCTCTCGGTAGTTACTAAAACCTCCACCCGAAGCCTGGCTATCCTTGCAGCTCTTGGAAGACTCCAGTGTGACCGAAGTTGCCTGGCTCCCACCTGAGGGACGGGCAGTGGAACAAAGTCGCAGAGTCTTACTTTCGCATCTCAATCCCGGAATCTCCAGCCATCTATTTCACTCACACTTCCACGCAATGCAGAGCCCTGGGGAGAGGAAGCTACTGCGGAGCTCAGATTGCCTAGTGTTAGGTGGATTGATTCTAAAATATTTGCTATCCACCGCCAGGCAGAAGCGTCCTCAGAGACATTCAAACTCCACGTCACCACCTTCCCAAAACACACATACACACACACTTCGGTATAATGAACAGGTCCATAATCTGTCATGTTTGCTTCGAAAGGGGACATCATAGCGGACGTATACTTCATTCATATGACCTAACATGGTTTTCCAAATTCAGGGATAAAGAAAGAGATTTGGGGTGGGGAAAGAGGTGGTAGAGAAGAGATCAATCAGGTTTCTACAAAGGATCTTGTCCAGATCAACACAAAGTGGGTCATTCCTGGCTGCGAGGGGTGAATCAGGATAACTAGGTCTTGAGCCCCCAGTTTAATCAGAAAATGACTACCCTGAGCCTCACCACGGCGCACATAGAGTCTTTGCATTTCGGCTGGGAGTTGGAAGGAGAAAGAGTAGACGGAAACAGTTTCTCAGGGATAGCTTAGGTGAATAGCTTTAGCCAGCCAGGCCTCTCACCCGCCCTTAATTAATAGAGCCTCCCGGTTTCTTGAAGACTCACCTCCATTTCGTTCTCCGATTCTGGAACCAGGTTTTGACCTGCGCGTCGGTCATTTTGAGCGCCTTAGCCAGGGCCGCGCGCTCGGCTGACGCCAGGTACTTTTGGCGGTGAAAGCGCTTCTCCAGCTCACAGATCTGAAGGCGTGTGAAGGATGTGCGCGGTTTCTTCTTCTTCGGGGGCGTCCGATTCTGGTAGGGGTGACCTATACGGCGTGTTACAGTGAAGGGTGAGAGGGCCACTGGAGCGGGAGACAGACAGACGGCAGAAGCAAGCGGCACAGCGTCAGGAGGCGTCCACGGCAAAGGCATACACCACAGCCGAGTCCTAGTGACCCGGAGCTGGGGAGCGGGTAGGCCGGGAGAGCAGGGAGCAATGGGAAGCTAAGCTCAAGCCTGGTAACAAAGCTTTAGATCTGCCTGGAAACCCTTGCCCAATCCTTTCTACCACCACTAAAACCTTCTACAGGCATTCAAATCCCTTATCTGTGCCAGTTTTGGGGGGGAAACCTAAGCTCCACTGTTCTGAGCAGAGTATTAGAGTAGTTTGAGTTCCCCTGGTTAAAAAATCAGTGTTTGGTGCTGATTGGGGTCTATAGTCATTCATCGGAAGCAAAGATTCTTAGAGTTCAGGTACAGTTGCCACATATAAGTATATTCTTACACAGCATACCTATACATATAATCACATTCTTACACATAGAAACAAATGTATGTCACTTCAAACATACCACACACAAACCTGCAAGTCACATTTTCTTATACAAGCCCACAATTCATTCTCACAACAAGCTTATACACATGCTTAAATACACATTCTTACTCCATATACACACCCATTTAGACACTTGTATTCTTTGAGAGCAAAATCCTTTAGAGAGGTATTCCTGGGAAGATTGGCAGGTAAAGGGTAATGCCTACGGGGCCTAGCTGACTATACTCAGGCCTTAGGGCCTTACTGCAGAGGGAAGTTTGGTAGAGTAGGGAGCACCTTCACAGGAAAAGGGAAATGAAGACTACTCTGATCCTGGGAGCTCCTAATCCACCTGGGCCCTCTTCTTGGAGACCTAAAGCTTTCATCTAAAGTCCTTGCTCATGTAAATTCTAAGTTGGCTGAGCTTTGTTCAGTCCTAGCTTTTAAGCCTCCAGAGTTAAGTGCTTTGTGCCATTATGTCTTCTCAAAACCTTGGAACCTTAGGTCAAGGTTCTTTCCAAGTCCCCTAAAAACAAAACTGGGTCAAACTCTAAAGTCCTCTATCTCCCAATCTAGGCCAATGCTAGCCTAAGGATACTTCCTCTCTATGCTTCTAGGATCTAAGATACCAGTTTCCAGAGACTTTCTTTTAATTATTAGTGGATCTGGAGGAGGAATAAATGGGGGACTCAGAGCCCTAAGCTGATTCTGCAGCTCTTAGAGAAGAGTGAAAAACATAGTCTACCGGATGGAGTTCCTCACTCCAGAGATGAGGGATATTCATGCTTTGGAACTGGGGAGCAGCCACTCTCTCTCCCCCCCCCATGTTATTTGGGGATCAGAGTCCTTCATTTCCTAGAATTACAGGAGGGGGCACTTCTACCTGAGAAGCTAATCTTTAGATCCCCATTCTCCGGCTCCTGCCTGGCCCCAACCCTATTTTGGAACCTTCATTGCAAGCGGGAACTGGTCTCCTCCCCCTCCCGGGCCCCAGAGCATCCGGGCTCTGGCTCAGAATTCAGGTTTGGAAAAAAACTGCGGGGGGCGGGGGGGGTGATATGTGTTTGCTCAAGCGTGAGTGTGTGTGTGTGTGTGTGTGTGTGTGTGTGTTGGGGGGAGGCTAGTCCAGGGGCCCTGGGGAGGGGAACAGCTCTAGAAAAGTGGGGGTGGGGGAAGATATAAGCGGAGAGGACAGAGGAAAGAAGGAGAAAGAAATGAGACTGTGTAATCGTCCCCGGAGTCGCACTCAGAGCTGCTGGATCGATGGCCCGGTCAGGGTCAGTGCATTATTCATTGAGCAGGGGGTCGGGAAAGAGTGGAGGCAAGCCCGGGCTGAGACCAAAAATAAAACAAGGCGGAGGGGTTGGGGTGAAAGGATGGGGGGAGGGTGGCTTATACCCTAGCCGACAGAAGCCGAGCCTCGCTGCCCCTCCCCCAGGGTTTCAGCGAGGGGACTTCCCAGAGGTGGTTACCCCCACTCCACAAGTCTCAAGTCCTCCAGCTCGGGTGGGCTTTGCTCTGAGGCAATGTGGGAGTAAACTCGAACTCCGCTCACCTGGGGTTCGTTTCAATTCGTTGTTTTGTTCTAGGGTTAGTGCAAAGCTCTGTATTTGCCAACCTTCAAACCTGAGAGAGCGGGAAGGAGCGGGAGACCAAACCTACCGACTACAAAGTACCTCTTTTTCAGCGCTTCCCTCCTTCCCCCCCCCCCCCCCTTGCCTCCTAACCAGGCCCATAGATTCTACTCTCTTCTCCTCCCGGGAAAAA
>JAJPUD010006917.1:0-14868 GCA_023553655.1 Myrmecobius fasciatus | reverse complement strand
GGGCGGGCCCTGGGGCAGCAGCGGCGCAGCGGGGCGCGGGGCGCAGCGTGGCTGCGGAGGCGGGAGCAGCCGGCACCAGCTTCGGGTTCGCTTTGGGTGCTCTGGGAGAGTTAGAGACGAAGTACTGAAGGGTTTGTTGAAGTAGCTGGGGGGAGGGGGAACGCCGCCTGTTCCTCTCCTCCTCCGTATTCTCGCTCGCTGTTGACTCTGGGACATCAATCACTGAACGAAAAGGCCTGGGTGAGATGTAGCTTTGCAGTTTTAGGCCCTGTCTCTCCATTGGCTGAGAACGGAGAGGAGCGGGATGAATGACAGCGAAGAGGAGAGGGGGAGAGAATGAGGGAGAGGGAGGGAGAGAAAGAGAGACTGGGGGAGGGCAGAAGGAGAGACACAGGGAGAGAAATAGAAGAAAAAGGAGAGGAAGGAATGAGGTGGGGGTAAAGGGAGGGAAGAGAACAACCAAAAAGATAGGGTGGTAGAAAGAGAAAGAGGAAAGTCTAGGAAGCGATCTAGAAAGAGAAACTAATGGGACATAGACACAGGAGGAAGGGGTGGTAAAGGGAATAGCCAGCCCCAGCCTCACCCTAGCAAGGGCTTCTTCACTCTTCCAGCTTCCATGTCAGAAACCTTGAGTCCCTCGGGCTCTGGACTCGCAGGGTCCCCCAGACGTCAGGAGCCTCAGGGAAAGACGGAAGTGGCTTGCATACAGGTTTGACGACAACACCTGTCAATTAACCTGGAGATTTGCTTCCAATTTTCAGTTGTTGATGGTTAAAAAGAAATCTTTGGTTTTAGACTCCTAGTTTATGGAGATTTGACTGCTCTAGGTAATTCCAGGAAAACACTGGCAGCACCCGCCCAGTTCAAGTTTTATATATTATTATTTTAATCCCTTGCCGCACATCTCTAACTCTAGGAAAGTTGACAGGGTAATGGATGACAATAATATTTAAAGTTTTGATAGAATATCTGGATTCATAAGTGGGGTTGGGAAGAAACTAGGAAAGGAAGGACAATTCATGAGATGAACAACAGACTCTCAAGCTGGATGTGATGACCCCTGCCCAAAATATAGAGACATTCCCCATCCCAAAATGTTTTTCCTTCATCTTACTAAAATCCCACCAACCATTGTTTCCTTTGGGTTTATAAGTTCCTCTCAAAAAACAGATGTTTTGGGGTAAAAACAGTCACCCACACCTTAGTACAGATTAGTTTAATTACAGATTCACAGATTGCTAGAACTGGAAGGGGCCTTGGAGATCATCTAGTTCAACCCCTTGGTTTTATTTAATTTTATTTTTAAAACACACTTTATTGATATCTCATCTTTACATAACAGTCATTTTCATCCACCTCCAGTTTTAACCCTTCCATGTGACAAAGAAAAACAATTACAGAAATATATGTGTTTATGCATTAACCATATCTGAAAATGTAGTCAATGCCCTATTAACTCCCTCATTTTAAAGATAAACGAGATTCAGAGAGATAAAGTGATTTGCCCAAAATTAGTCATTTGTAGTGCTAGAACTCAAGCTCTCTTGATCCTCTCCATTTAGGGTGCTTTCCCTTATCCTATATTGCCAGAGCTTCTTTCTAGCAGAGGAAAGTCCACTTCCCTGAAAGACAAGGGCTAAAGGATTAGTTGATTGTCTTTTAATTTTTTTTTAATCTATAGATTTTTAATGAGGTGAGAGGAAGAAGGATCCAGGTTATACTAGTGGGAAGCTTAGGCACTGGTGCCCCAGGCATAGAGGTGGCGGTGAGGGAGGTGATGGGAGAGGTAACCTGGGGATAGGATAGGAGGGAAGAGAGAGGAGAGGAGGCCTAAGACAATCCTCACATTTTTAGGAATTTTGCTTGCATTGCCCCAAACTAAGAAAAAGGGAGGAGCCTCTCTCCTCCTCCTCTCTTTCTTCCGTCTCCTTTCTCCCATCTCCATTCTCCCTCTTATGCTGCATTGGCCCACTACTTCCCAGACAAATTTCTGGCCAGGACTGTTCCTTGACAGCTACTGTATGGGCTAGCCTGAGTACTTTATCTCTGTGGAAAACTTTTTCATGAATAAATACTTTCCTGATTTCCAGACAATAAAAAGGATATATAGAAATTATTGTCACTTAGAAGCTGCCTATGATAGTAAAAATGAAAATGTATGTTGTGGGTGCTAGTTAGTAGGAGAATGGTCTGAGGTCTCTTTTGCCCTATAATTGAACTATTCCTGCCTCTTTCTGGGGCTGTAGGAGTCTTTTCTAACATGGATTTGATCCCCTTTGATCCTTTTTCTGTTCTTTTCCAACTTACTTATGTCTCTGCCAATAGCTAACTACTTGTATCTTTGAGTGTTGGTAGGGAGATCTGAATAATTCCTCGTTATCATGCTGAAAATCCTCTTTTTATAGATAAGCTTCCCTATTCTGAGCACAGGATCCATTATTCATTCCTTTGAAGTTTCTCCAATTCCAAAACTAGAGTAGTGGAATCCTCACCCTCAACTATCTCATGCCTTCTGATGCCTTGTAATAAGGAGGTGATCCTGCTTGCTTAATGATCGGCCTTATACACACCTTCTATCTTTCCTGGAGATGAATACTATTTGACTTTATTTCTTCCTTTTAGCTCTTTACACCATTCCTTTGTCTCCTTCACTTCTCTCTGGAAAAAACAAAAAACAAAAAACTTATACAATTTTTGTGTGTTGTTCCTCCCCTATTAGATTGTTAACTCTTTGAGGGCAGGAACTGATTTTTTTTTAATCAAATGAATCCTGAACAGAGCACAGTGCCTGTTACATGTAAGGCACTTAATAAATGTTTATTGGACTTTTGGATATCCCCAACCTTCTAGACATGGGTCCCTCCTCATTATTTACACAGGTAAGATGTACGATCAGTCCCTTTTGCCAATTGAAGGGTTCAGCACATCCAAAGATAAGCTTACAAAAGTTATCAAATCTTGGGAACAGATGTTCACTTTCCTATTCTAGCAAGCATTCAAATGCTTGTGTCCTTATTATCCTATGGACCTTTTTCCTTCATAAACACCAAATGTAATCATTCGGCTTGTGGTAAACCCAGACCTTAAGAACTCATCAATTTTATCCTTAGCCCATGCTTAACTCTTCCCTCTGAGGAACAACATTTAGCACAGAGTTTAGAAAACTTTCAACTGTCTATCCTCAACAATTTCTCCAGTTTGGTGCGGTCAATTCTAATTCAGTCAAAGAAAATAAATTGAGTCATTTGATGTTGTATTTGGTAATCAAATCTATTAGAAATTTGTTAGTTATATGAAATAGCCATTTGGGAGATAGTTGTCCTAGTGCTTGTCTGACACAAGTCATATAGGGCTAATTTTAATCCCCAGAGCTTCATTCTTCAGGTATGCTTCTTTTTTCCTAAACAGGATACAAACCTGCCCTTCCTTAAGTCTTCAGACTGGGAAATAGCTCCTGACAGAGAATGTCTTCAGTACATATTTTTCCTACTCCCTTCTGTCCACCTAACTACTGGGTATAAACCCCCTCAGAGTGAAGAAGGCTTAGACTCATCCGGTGAGACCCGATCTCCAAAAGTACTGTTGCTTCTCAGGAGTCATTATTAAGAGTGCTTAATAATGAATTTTTAGCATGAAGTAGTGGAAAAACTCAGAGAATTTCGATTCAGTAGACCTAGGTTCAAATTCTGACACAGCTACTTGCTGAGTAGTAATTTAGGGGAATCATTTACCTCAGTTTTTCTTATCTATAACAATGAAAGAATTGGGCTAGATAACTTTCAAAGTCCATTCGAAATCTTACAAAAAATTTCTGAAAGGTGCAGGCTGCAATTCAGTTCCATGATACTCCTCCCTATCTCGGTCTTTTCCTCTCCCAATATTCCTCTTCCAATAACTGCCCTTGTCTTCAGACATAAAGCAGAAAGTCCTTGTTTTTTCACCCTAAGGCGGGTCCCTCTTGCCCCATCTGCGCTCCATCCCAAGCTGCCCACATCGGCTTCATCAGCTACATACATAAACACACATATAAACACACTCCACCCCCACTCTTCTCTTCGGACACCAAATAAAGAAGTCTCTAATAAAAGCAGAGCAGCTGGGACCAGAAAGAGAGGGGAGGAAGGGGGAGGAAGGTCTCTGTAGCAAAGATAGACATCCCCCTCTCCAACTTCCCTATCTCTAGAGACATTGAGCTACTTGAGTTTGACCACTGGCATGAATGTTTTGGATATGCCTGCAACTTTATAAAACATTTATAATGGTGTCTATGTTCGAGTATATAATGAGTGTGGACATAACAGGGTGAGTTGCCTGTATTGGACTCATGTGACAAATATATACGGAACTTGTATGGGTAAAGGGAGAAATGTATCTATAAGGACAGCTGTCTAAAAGACTGCAATATGATCTGATCTTGTGTAAGGCAGGAGTGTATTATAGTGGGGATGTATTTAACAATGTGTTTCTACATGAGTGTGCAGTGGTGGTTGAGTGAGATAGTTAATAGGACTCTAGTTTTTGTGTTCCCCTTTGCCTAGAGAAGTCCCACTGCCTCCACTTCCAACCACACCAGGCTGTTGGGCAGGCTTGTTGGGGACAATGGTAGTATCTCTCAGGCACTGTTGCTCATTACTCAGCATTATAATGTAAGTGAGCCAAGCAACTCTACTGGGGTGGACCATGTGCAAGTGAACAATTTGGAACATTGCTCCATTCTGATCCAGATACCCTCTTTGATCTCCAAGGGAACACAGAACACTGAACTGAGACTGACCACTTTTGATTCAAATTGGCCTATTAACCAATCCCCTAAGGCTTACAAAGTTAACTGAGAGGTTGACCACTAGGGTTTTAGCCTAGGTAAGATTAGAATGCCTTCTTCTCTTAGGGTTTCAAGAGTCATCAAAGAGCCTATCCAACCAAGACCATCTTGAAACTTTGGTGACCCCAAAACAACACACATACATGTTCACATGCACCTTCACTCTTACCCTCAGGTGGTGCTGGGTGAAAATAGTACCAAAGAGGACAGGATTGATGGGTGGACAGATTTCCTTGTAGCTACTGAGGCACCCAATGGTAGCCACCTTGACCCCCTTCCTCCCATTACCCCAGGCTCCTGGAACTTGTTTTGTTTCTCACCTCCCCTTACCCTTGGTGACACTTCAGCAAGGGAAGGCACCAAAAAGAAGAAAATAAAATTGAAATAAAGGTGCTTAATGGCTCAATCCATGTAGGAAGCACTCTTTAGCTAACTGTCTACCTCCTAACTTCTGACCAGCTCTGCTGGGCCAATCCAGAGAGAAATTTCAGAAGATCCAAGGACTGAGACCAAGAGCCTGTCCAGAGGTGTATCAAGAATCAATTTTCAAAAAAGATTTAAGGGGGGGATGAGGAGAGAAAAATAAATGCTTGTTGACTGAAAAATAAAATCAATTTAAAAAAGAATCAATTTTCTTGGCAACTGTTGAGGGTGAGTTTGGCTGGGGCATCTGACAAAGTCCCTTAAGGTGCCCTCCTATTCAGTCTTCGACCTGAATGCAATTTCCTCGGAGAGTGGTTGGTTCCAATCCTATGATCAGCAAAGACCCCATTCAAGCGAAAGCAGGACATGGATGAATTGGGGTCCTGCGGGGGTAAGAGAATATGATTTACAGCTCCATCATAATGTAGTGCTTAGAAACAAGTATCCACGAACTGTGACTTTCTACACTTGCTCTAGGGAATCATTGGAGTAAAGAGCGAGGGAAGGCTAAGACTCTCTAAGAAGAGATTAAAGGACTCTGTCCTGGCAGCGATTTGAAGGTGGACAGAGAACTATCCAGGTACTATGGCTCTCGGAACCCCTCTCCTCCACTCGGCAGCAGGGGCTTCCGATTGGGAGCAAAGTCTAGGCCAGAAACCCTTCTGGGAACTGAGACAGCCTGGGTTAACAGACTTTACCGGCAGAAGGGTCTAAGCTGACCTACTGAGCTGAAGGCTACAGGCTGAGTTCCTTTATTCCAGAACTAATTTTCCATAGTGGCTCTAGCTCAGGCTAGATTAATAATGTTGCAGACTGGAGACTTGTCAGCAAGATGGAGACTATTCCTAAGGGCCCCTAACTGTTGTACTCGTTACAGGGGGAGCCTTTGTGTGCCCGAATTCGTTTCCCAAAGTTGTTAAAGAAGTTGACCCACGGAAGGACCAGAACTGTGCTGCCTTTTCCCCTTATCTTGTGCCACCTGGAGACGGGCTTCAGAGTTGGGTGAAAGAAGGCTCTGACAACGAGGACAAGGACAGAAGATATCCAGCCGCCGGGGAAGTCCCAGTCACTTTGTAGCTGCTCTGAATAGTGGTGTTACGTGATTAGCCGGGCCTGAGATTAAGGACCTGGGACTGAAGACCAAACGGATCCAATAGGCAGTGCAGGATTATGGGACAGCTGGAACGAGTGGTCAAGACCCAAGTTCCAAAACTATATCTTGGTCTGGAGAAGGGTATTACAGTTGTTGAGTCTGCCGAGGACTTAAGTCATTTTCCACCAAATTACAAAAGAAAACCTTCTCTAAAAAGAAAAAAATATATATATATATATGTTGCTCACACTGCTTTCCTTCCCCCGTTCACCTCATTCTTCCTCCACTTCCCTCCTTCTTGTCTTTTTCACACACACACACACACACCCCCTTTTTCTTTTATCTCTTTTTTTTTTCTCTTTTCGTCTCTCTGTCTTTCCTTCATACACTCTCCTCCAAATATACACCTGGATCCTCCAGGCTGCACATATCAGGCTCCACACAACAGAGTTGGGAAGGAACTTTATAGACCAGAACATCCAATCCAACATCTTTCTGATATTTGTGATCCAGTGTGACACTAGGACCAAAGTTAAGGCACACTTAAACCTAATAGATCCAAAGGACAAAATATAGTCGTCTTCAACCTACTCTGAACTCTCCTGGGGAAATCGGGGGGGGGGACGATAATGAAAGGGAAAGAGCAGGAAAAACAGGGAGGAAAAAAAAGAAAAGAGGGACAGGAGAGCTAAAGTGAGATGGGGAGAGGGGAAAGAGAGGAGGAAGAGAGGGTAAAAGGGGAAACGATGAGAAGGAATAGGAGAAAGAACAGGAGTAGAATGGGAGCCATGGGGAGAGGAAGAGAGGGAAAAGAGAGCGGAAAGGGGAAAGAGAGAGAGAGGAAACAAGAGAAAGAAGAAACGAGTTCTTGGCCAGCTCCTAGGACCGCTTCCTTTAAGGTACCGCATTTGGTACCGGAGCCGCAGCGACAGCCTCCGCCTCCACCTCCCACTCTGCAGCCGCCGCTCTGGGCCCGTTTGACCGCTCGCAAAGTCAGGTAAGTAATGATGAGTCGGCCTGCAGAGTACAGACAGCTGCAATTGATGAGCGCCCAGTGCGCTCTCCTTGCCAGACTTTTTTTTTCCCGCCATGCGCCTTACTAGAGTAATTACGGAGCGCAGGGGTACGCTTAATGAGCCCAGTTCACCCGGGTGAGGTGGAAAGGGATGCGGGGGGCGGGGGAGAGAGAGTTAAGAGGAAACAGAGGCGAGATGGGGGAGAGGGGGACAGGGAGAAAGGAGAGGAAAGAGAGGGAAATATTGCACCAGCACTTCGCCTCCCCCTTCTCAGTCCCGGGGCGGGCCTGAGGGTGGGCGGGAGTTACCAGGGAACAGGCCCAGGTGTAGGACAAGGCCCGAGAGCTAGTGCTTGACTGACGGACTTAACAGATGGGCTCTAAAATATCCTTCGTGAGCTCATAGACTTGTTCACTCTCGTCATCACTTCAGGTTGCCATCAAGCTATGATTTCTCATCCTATGCCGATTCCTGTTTCTGTTTTCCTGTAAATCCTCCCCACCCCACCCCCCAACCCCCCAAGGTATCTATCCAAGACACTGGAAGCCAACCTTGATTGTTTTTCATACTACGTGAATGTCTGTGTAATATTCGGGCACTCACGCTCTGATACAAACGTACTGATAAAACAACAGATTATTCTTTGGTCTTCTTGGGAGTGTAAAGTCTTGAGCACGTTGCCTTTCCCTCCACTATGCCGTGATCGGGGTAAAGGGCCTTCCCATCCCTCCCACTCAGGGGAGTGGGAGTTCGAAGTCCTTATAGCTTCCTTGTACACAACATCCAAAGGCTGAATGAAGCAGAAAAAAATAGTTGTTTGTTAGGGTGCAGACTTTGAGCGTTCTGAAGCCAAAACATTCTGAGTCTGCCTGTTTTTTGTTTCCCGTGAGATTTTTGGATCAGGAGTCCAGGACACAGGCTTCATAGATTACATACAATCCCAAGAAATCTGGAGAAACAAGACTCGTCCTGTTTGGGATCTTCAGACCTGATCCTCCCGACCCAAATTTCTGGGTCTGCGCTATCATCCCTGGCGTTGGAAACGAAAGCTGGAAAGGGAATGAGATTTTGGTCCAGTCCTACTTTCCTACAGTTCTGGCTCAACCTTCATCAAATCTTGGTTATTCGCTAAGTCCTCAATTTTTTTTTTCTTTTTCTGCCAGAAAGAGGGCCAGCAGTCCAGGAGCAGCTGAGCCCTTTAAACTTGGTATTTTGCGTCTCTGGGTTTTTTGCTTGAGTCGGAAGATCAGATAGGAAGATCAGGGATAGACACCCGACTTGTCAATAATTTGAAAGGAATGAAAATTTTGGGAATTCGGAAAACACGGGATGGTTGAGATAGAGAGTGAGGAAGTCAGGAGGCGATATAGTCTCCTTAACCACGGCAAAACTGCAGCGTGAAGTAGTTGGCTGGGTCCTTGAGAGGAAACTGGAATATTTTTAGTTTATTTTGGCTGAGTTAACAGTTAGCCCTTTCTCTCAGATAGAAGAGATTCATTCTTTGTACTTTGCAGGTGTGGAGCGGAGGCTCCGTTTATGGTGTGTCCTGAGCAAGTATCGGAGGTCTTTTACATGGGTGGTTATTCACTGACTATTTTTGTCGCTCGTGCCCATTCCTACGTACTTACACTTAGTCACACACGTACACACTTATATACACATCTCTTTCATTCATATAGCCACACAAACTCCTCCTCTCCTAATAATCGTCTTGTCTCTATATGTGTTTCTCTTTCCAGTTCCTAGTCCCCGGTCCCCCAGGTTTTCCAGGTTGGCTTCAGATTCTACATCAAAGATCCTAAGTCCCAGAAGGAGTTGCAGAGTGGAACCTCAGGTGCTTGGAGTAGAGAGCCTGACCTAGCAGGGCCGGTGCCAGCCTCCCTGGAGCAGCATGGAGAGGAGTGCGGATGGCGCTTAGGGGCTCGGGGTTGGGGGTGGGGTGGGGTGAGAGAGGGCGGTTCCGAGGGGGAATCCATATGGATGGGCTCCCGGGATACAAAGAGCAGCTGCCTGCTAGCTCCTGGTGTGCGGGCTCCGGGCTAATTGAATTAGGGCACACAGAGCAGGCTCCCACCCTGCGCGCCACCAGCCCCCCGCCCTCCCTCCTGGTTTCCCTCCCCTCCAGAGTACAGGAGCTGAATGAGAAAGGCAGCAGCCGCCTGCGTCCCCTGCCCGCGGCAGCGCCCGGAGCTCTGCGGGGTGCCCTCCCCCTCCCAGCGCTCCCTGCCGATTGGGCCCTTTGTCCCGCTGGCGGCTGGCTGAGTTAGGAGCCCAGCTATCCCCAACTGGACAGCGATGCCGTGATTAATGGGGCAGCCAAGAAGCTGGCACAAGGAGGGGCCTGTGCAACCCCCTTCTCCCTCCTCCGCCCTCAGCTGCTAGGGCTGTCAAGGGCCCTGGACCCTTCTCCGCCCAATACTGGGCCTGAGAGGACTAGGCTGCCTCTTATCGAGTTATGGCTTAAATTACTATATGTTGGGGTGCTGTGCTCAAATGTGTGTCTAGGCTTTGCGTGCATGTTTATGTATCTGTGTATATGTATGTGTGATTGTGGGTCTGTTGGCCAAGGTGTGTGCTTGTGTGCTTGACTGTTTGAATACTGTCTCCATCTCAAGGACCAATGATTCTCAGAAAGTATTTGACTTCGACTTCGTATGCAGACTCTGGGAGCCGTCTATATCCGAAGGCGTTTTGGGAACTCAGGATTTGAGACATGACAGCTATCCAACCGTACAAACAGGGTGCCCATCAGCTGGAAGGGTTGGACGTCTGGAACCTCAGACAGTCAGCAAAGGTCCAGTAAGAATCTCTAAGAAGAGATTACTGTCTCAACTCCAAGAATGAGGCTAGATCCTACATTCCTGGAGAAGTAGCCAGAGGAAGTAGTAATACCAGCTCAACTGAAAAAGGTCAGGATAAGAGCACTCCTGATTCAAAAATTTGTATTCAAATTGAAGTTGATTAGTTGCTGTATGCATTTGCTATTTTCTTCTTTCCCTGCTCCTCCTCTTCCCTTCTGTCCTTCTCCTCTTCCTCTTCCTCCTCCTTCCTCTCCTTTCTTCTTCTCCTTCTTCCTTCTTCTCCTTTCTCTCCTCCTTTCTCCTCCCTCTCCTCTCCTCTCTCTCTCTCCCCCCCTACTGCTCCTGTGCCACACTTTACACTCTTGCCCACACCCCAAACCAACCACTCACAGAAGCCGGAGAATCTGCAGCAAATTTGCTGAGGTTTCACAATCACCTTATGGGGCAGGAATTAGACGCAGAGAAGTGAATGGCAAATAGCTCCAAACTATTGAAACATCCAGTGCAAATTAAGCACTATGGACTTGGGGTAAAGATTTTGCCTTGTACAGTAGACGAACAGAGAAGGGCCCCACACAATTCCCATTCACGGGGGACGGGGGAGGAGAGAGAGGCAGACATTCACAGAAGCCTGGCTGGTCTACATTCCCTATACTATCCCACACAGACCTGTTGGCAAAGAACTCAAGAGATGAATCTCCTTCCCCTAGTACAATTAGAGAAAATTAGATCTCCCAGGTTAATTAGGCAGATTAACAACACACCAAAAGAAATCAAGCTTCTGGCCAGGGAAGGCCGGTCTTAGGTCCCTTATCCTTGGTCCTTATCTTAATTATACTTTTGCTTCCCAGAAAATTGCAAGAGGATCCGAGTAGAGGGATAACTATGCCTGGGAGTGCAAAAGCTGTTTAAGTGTAGTACCTCGGCGGCTTTGAAGAAGAATCTATGACAGCACTTAATCATTCTGATCCCTTTCTCTCGAAGGGACATAAATAACTGGGCTTGCTAAATGCAAAGAGAATCGTGGAGAGTCGAACACTCACTGACACTGGGAGATCGGGGCCAGGATCTGTAACAAAGGCAAATGGAGTTGGTTGGCATAGACTGGTAGTGGGGGAGGAAGGATGTCTAGGATGCATGCAGGTAGCCAGATCATCTCCTTAGTGGGCTCGATTTATACAGAGTGCATTGAGACCCAGGAAAGCACCCTCGAGGGACCCGAAAGACGGGCCGCGAGCCAGCGCTCTACTCTCTCTGGTAGTTTAGCAGCTAGACTAAAGTAGGGGACATCCAGGGGTTGGTGAAACTAGGCTTCGGCCTCCGTCCCTTTCCACTCTTCGATCCTGCCCCTCCTTTCCCAGTTGCACCCGCAGTAGTTCCAGCAGGAGCAGCTCCGGCCAGTGTGCTTTCTCCAGCTCATAAAATCTCTAACACTTTTTTTTTTTTTTTTCCAGGACTTTTACTGCTCAGCGGAGATGAGCAGTGACATCCCTGTCTCCCCTTTCATAAATATTACATCTTCCCAATGCAATTACAGGAAATGGAGCAGCGGAGTGTTTACTAAATAAGATTATGGGATAATGCTAATGTATTTCATGTCGGTGTCTGACACCAGACAAACTCCCTATTAATAACCACTCAATGAGGCGCGCTGCCTCTCACCGGGGGCCGCTGCAGGGGACCTCAGGCTTTCTGCGTGGGAAGTGGCCACTTCTTGGCTGTGCACTATGGCAGAGCTGGAGGGACCAGGAGCAGCCTCCACCCGGGCCCCGGGAGCTCCAAGGATGCTCCAATCAGAAGCTAGAGCAAATTACCCCCTTGACAATCCTACTGCTACAAGTCACGGGCCTCGTCTGTACCTCCCAAGGATTACTCAGGGCACACAATCCGGACTGGGATATGCTCACTATTTGCCCCCTCCTCAGGTCCAGGTTTTCCACACTTTTACTTGTTTTCAGCCTGATTTCTTCTAGCCGAAGGCCGATTTCTCTCCGATTTGCGGGATTGGTGGCAAGGGGGCATGGGAGGGAAAGGAAAAGGGGAAGGAGGGCAGGACAACAAATCACAGGAAAAAAAAAAAAAAAAAGAACTGATAACTAAGGTTCAAGGTCTATTGTTTCAGCCCTTTGCCCAAAGGTGAAATACTATAGACTGAGGGCTCTTTTCTGCCTTCAGATAAAGATGTTTCGTGCACATGGATCTAAGTAATGAGGGACCGGGGAGGGGTGGGAGAGCCTGCAGGCTCAGCAAATTCTGCACTACCTCTGAGGCCTCCCCTATCCCCCTCCTCCGATGTCAGCAAACCTTGGGCAGAGAAACCTCTCAGCCTCTTAGCCTCCTTAGGAGGGAGGGGGATACTTCCTGCTTTCTACCCTCTCACCACCCGCCCCTTACACCCGGGAATGGGGAAAGAAGATTAACCAATGTGTGTAAGTCAGTGTGGAGGAAAAGGAGAAGAGGCGGGGAGCAAGGAGCACCCCAAACTCTGCCAATCCTTGTACCCTTGTTTCTCAGGTGACTTTTAGTCTGGAGGTCTTTCTGAGTTTCTACCCCTCCCCTCCACCTTCATTCTGCACACTCAGCCTATCCTCTCTCCCAAGTGCCTTAGACTGCCATGGGGAACAGATCTATCTATATGAATTATGAACCAGTCTGTTCTCATTATATGCACGGAGACTTTCAACAAGTCTCTCCCTTTAAAATGCATCATGTCTTCCTTTTCTATGTTTCTGGATTTTCTATCCCCCCCCCCCATCTCTCTGTTCCTATCCCTCATCTTCCCTCCTACCTTTTCTCATGGTTCTATCTTATAGAATCACATCTCCAACCTACAGGTCTCTCCATACATATACCTATCCACACAAATATACAAAGATGTGTGCACACAAGCAACTACATATACATAGAAAAAGAAATAAGCACAGGCATATCTAAATCTCCTCTAGCTTTACATTTCTATGGTTATGCAATAAATATGCACACAGGAACACCCAGATACAAATGCACACACTCATGAACACAGGCACATAGACAAATATAATCACCAGCAAAGCATTTCTTCCTGAAACAGCTATTGAGGCCAGGCCAAGATTCTCCAGTTCTGACTGGGAATTGAGCACTCCTATTTCTTTATGGAAATTATGTGTATCACATTTAACATAGAGTGTATTTTGATTCTTGTAAACTTGAAGTTATGAGATTCTGGATGTACCTCAAAAATGAGTCATCTGAGAGATAAGTAAAGAGAAGTAGGTGGGAGTTGGTAAACTACCTGGGAGGGACCTGACTTGATGCTGGAATTGTCAGCCATCTATGCTCAGCAAAGGAACTGAGAGCCAGAAGAACCCCCAGGACAAAATAATAATAATAATAAAACCCAACCTTTTAAATTTAAAAAATGTAAAATTAAATTTCATTTTATTTTTATGTTTACCTTCTGTCCCTCTCACTTTCCTTTCCCCCTCCCCCACCGAAAAACCAAGAAAAACAAAACCCCTGATACAAACATGTAAAGTTAAAAAAAAATCCACTATTGGTGTTTCCCTCCCCTCCTCTCCTGTCCCCATGGTCTTGATAAATACTCTGAGTTCATCGGCTCTCTTTCTGGAGATTGGCAGTATGTTTCAACATGACTCCTCTGAAGTTGCAATTGGTTCTTACATTGCCTAAATATTTCAAAGTTGTTTGTTTTTATAATATTGTTATTATTATATTGCATTATATTATAAATTGGGAAAAAAGTAACTTAATAGAATAATTGGAGAGGGAAGAACTGGGTTAAATTAAATATTTATGTTGTTGATAATGCTGATATTTTTATATATCCTACTTATTTGTGTTGGTATCAGAGATCCTAGTAGACTGCAAGGTCTGAAAGGAAAGGGACTACCTTAACTTTGTATGTCCCCTAGAATTTTGTAGAACCTAAATAAATGTTCTTTATAGTTTTCATTTCTTATAAATATGGTTTTTCCTTTTCTTTGTATCTCTAGAAATTAGCACAATGCCTAACACATAATAGGTATTTAATAAATGCTTGTTGACTAAATAGTAATATTCTTTTATGTATACATTCTACAACTTGTTTATCCATTTTCCAATCAATGAGCATGGGCTTTGTTTTCATTTCTTTGTGATTGCAAAAAGTTCAAAAAACATTTAGTTTTGTTGTTGTTCTTTCATTTATATCATTATAGTAATTATACATATTGCTTTCCTTGTTCTTACTTCACTTTGCATCAATATTTAATCCTTGTTTCTTTGTACTTTTCATATTAATATTTTAGAGCAAAAGAGTTTTCCTTTATAATCAGATATTTCAACATTTATTTTATAAAAGAGAATTGTTCTAAAATCTCAACACCTCAAGCTCTCTTTTAGTTGTGTTCTAAACTTGATGACAGCCAGAACCCCATAACATCCCATAATGGACTCTATGGCATGCCAAAATGGCAGCCATCAGTCATCCTGTTGTATTGTCGGCTCTCCCATTTTGCTCAGAACACTCAAGTTATTTAGAGAGTTTGGGTTTGGGGTTTGGTTTGATTTAAAATTCAAAGCTGTAATTTCACTAGTGTAGGAGAATCTTCAGTGAAGACATCCCTCTATCAATACAAATCTCTTACTATTCTGCAACTTCCAGACTGAAGAGTGTTTCCTGGGACACTGGGAAATTAAATTTGCTTAGCAACACACAACTAGCTTGTGTCAAAA
>JAJPUD010006916.1:50189-118661 GCA_023553655.1 Myrmecobius fasciatus | reverse complement strand
GGGGTCGTTTCTTTGCCTTGATAAAAGCTGTCTATGGTGAGAGCTCTCTTTTGCTTCTTCATCATATTTTTTTTTTTAGACAGCGTGGATTTCTCTTTAAGGTAGGGAAAAAAACGGAGGCTGCAAAAAGCTTTGCCCTGGGGCACTTTGGCGAGTTGACTTTAGGTGCTGGGCTGGTGGGGGCTAGGACTAAGTCAGAATTACTCCTTAAACAAGCCAAGTCTGCCAGAACACCTGCCCCCAATCAGGACAGAGTGTCCCGAGTGCCTCAGATAAACTCCAGGTGTTTGGAATTTGGAGTTTGGAGTTTGGAATTTCTTCCAAGATGAGCTGAGCTGAGTCCCACCCTCACTTCTGGCCTGCACAGTTGTCTATTTATCTCTCTGTCCGAGTCCGACTAACCTGATATGAAGTTATCCAGAGAGCTGTGCCCAAATATTTCTGAGTTCGTTGACTTGAAGATCAGTTCAGAGGCTTATTTTATTGTTGATTTGAGAGAAGATCGGAGGAGAGGCAGAAAGTCACCTTTTCACTCCGCCAACTTGGCTCCGCCCCCCTCCCAAATGGTTTTGATGAATGCTGCTATATAATAAAATTTAGGTCTGCTCCTGCTAGGCCACTATACTTTGTATTTTTTTCATTAATTCCCTTGAGATTTTTGCCCTTTTTTCTTCTCAGTGACTTTTGTTTTAATTTTCTAGCTCTATGCAAATTTTTTTGGCATATGATTGGTATGGCACTGAACAAGTAGACCAATTTAGCTAGAATTGTCATTTTTATTATATTAGCTCAGCTTACCCATGAGCAGCTGATAATTTTCCAGTTCTTTAGATATGACTTTATTTGCATGATAAATGTTTTGTAATTGAGTTCATATAGTTTCTGGGTTTCTCTTGGCAGGTAGACATCCAAATATTTTATTATTTTGTCTAGAGTTATTTTCAGTGGAATTTCTCTTTTTATCTTTTGCTTCTGGGCTTCTCCTGTATGTTTCTTGGATCTTCTCCAAATTTCCCAGAAGGATAACTATTTTCCCCAACTCATGTTTGTTATACCACCCTATATTCTCCCTGAGGCACTACATTGTGAGGGAAATCTGGTGAGCTTGGAATTTTCTGACCTATTTTGCCATCTTCTCAGGATCTCTGCTCTTACCACTTTTAATGTCCTTTTAAATGATATTTTGACATAATGACTTCTTATTTACTATCTGAGTACTAGAGAGGTAGAGAATGGTTTGAATGAGAGACTTAGATTTGTGCTTTGGCAAATGCAATGAATTGAATAACTTCACCCAAAAGAGGGGAAAACAAACTATAGGACATGACATAATCAGAGGTATGACGTGAGAAAAAGAAGACTTGGATTTTCAGACCTTTCCTTTATGCCTTTTAATAATGACTATGAGACATGGTAATCCTCAAATTATACCTGAGATATCTGAATTGATTCAACAAAAAAGAAACGCTGGTACCAAACCTAATCTTACAAGGGAACCCATAATCCTGAAGCTTTGTGCTCTCATTTTTTTAGAACTAAAAATTAAAGTTATGAGTCTGGATCAAAGAAAGTGTTCAATATGCAAATCAATTGCCTTGTTAAACTAACATCTTCAGTGCCAGTTTCCTCTTCATGCTAACTTTTCTAATTTTGAAAATTAAAGATTTGGCAGCATCATCTTAATTGCCATTGATTTCTGCATACATTTAAAGGAAAAGTGAAGGGTCTGTGCTCTTGAAGCATGTGAATATTTGTGTGTACTATTGGACTCTTGTGTATTTTGTGATTAAAAAAACCAAATGAGGAGGAAGAAAAGAAGTAGGAGATTGAAAGAGATAGTAACAGAGAAAGATAAGGAGATTTATAGAGACAGTGACAGAGATATACATTCAGAGGCAAACAAATATAAAAAGAGAGAGATCTTAATTTATTACAAGTATCTGAAAATGAAATGAGCTGTGCAACAAAGGTGAGGTATTAGATGATTCCATAACTATGGCTATCCAAGCAGATTTTCAATGACCCCCTATTATGGATCTTATCAAAGGGAACTGTGTATAACATTGCTGATTGAACTAGATGGCCTTCACTACCACTTACGAATCTAATGCTTTGTGAAATTTCAGCCACTGATTTATGGTATGAAAGAATTCTCACTTTCAGGAAAAAAAAAAAACCTTTAATGAGCATTGTGATGATGTGAGCCTGCCAAATTTATTGTGAATGCTTCTTGACTATTATTTGTTGCAATGATCGCAGAGGAGGATAATGAAATCCATTTGCTTATTTAATAATATGAACTTCTAAAACATCTCCAGGAGCTATTAAAAATCACCAAGGATTTGAGTAGCTGTTTGTCAGTGGAGTTGGGTTACAAAATGGTGAAAGTATTACCATAATTTGTCCATGGTTGGAAATGAGAACTTCTAACCATGGACAACTCTAGGCACTGAATATCAGATTACTGAAGACCTAAATCCAGAAATGTTTTAAATATTATGGAATCACATGGTAAACTCTAGTGGTAAAGAATAACTACAACATTATTTATCAATGCTAGAAAGAGAAAGAGGGAAACACAGAGCAGAGGAAAGCAAACTCCATAGCATAAAAATTATTCCAGGAAAGGGATTTGTAAACATTTTGTCAGTATAGAGATATGAGTTATTACTAGTATAAGTTTTATGATGAATCTATGGTTTGAAATTGATATATAATAAGGTTCTATGACATTTAATCTTCCTGCAAGTAAAGAGTAGGTAAGAATGGTTAATGAAAACATTCAGTTCACTTGTAGAGAATCTATTAAATAATTACCTCAATGAAATCAATGTGATTAAGTCAATAAATGCAAGTTCAGTAGCAACACTTTGATATGTGAATGTGTTGGTTTTAAATGGGCCATTCCATATTGAGGCAATATTAAAGACAAAAATACTCTATGCAAGCAGCAGTAGATAAATTTGACTTGCATAAAGAAGGTAAAAGTAAAATATTTAAAATCAATGATTCAGATATTCCCAAAATTCAGAAATAAAGGATTACTTCTGAAATCCCTTAAACTCTAAGTGGACATCTCTGACCTACTTTCAAAAAGTGATACTGGCAATATGCCACACAATTGTAGGAAGAAAGATTGGCCTAACAAGAGATAACTATACTTTCATGTCAGATTCAGATACTGGCACCAAAAAACCACATTATATCCACTTTCTTGATTTCAAAATGATTATGTAAATAAAATAATATGACAAAGCTCTACTACCTTAAATACATAAACATATACCAGCACATAGTAATTGAGATGTTTCATTTTTTTTAAAACTGTCTTTCAAAATTACCCACTGAGGCAATGTGACTCCTTGAACTTTGTCCCAGTATACCAAAATTTAACAAGCTCAAACAACATTACATTCTTCCTCAGTATACAAATATTTCAGTTCCTAGTTAGCAAAAATAATGACTCAAATAGGAAGCTAATAAGGAGCTCACCAACAGCCACAGTCAGATCTGTCTTCTCACTATACTGTTGCCCTCCACACCCAAAAATGCCCTAAGAATAGTTGAGTTCTGTTTTATGGTACTTGCCACAGATGTTAAATGTGCTAGCCAGCCCTCTGATTGTTTTCCTTCCAACAAACTAAATTAAGGGGATACAGTTTTATGATTTGACTGTCACACTGATTTGGGGCAAAGACATTTGTCTTAAAATCAGAAGAAAGCTAAGTTTGAATCTCTCCCTCTGACCTTTGCCAATGTTTTGAGCAATGAGAAAAGAATTGTCAATGCATTTTTTTAAATTACATGATGAACTAATGTTCTTTTGAAACTGATAGAAATCTCATTTCTATTCAGTTTTGTAACCCTCTTTTTGCACCTAACATCCTGCTTTTAAAAACTTTCCAGTACTCCAAATAAGAGTAATGTTTCTATTTAGATTTAAATGAAAATTTAAATTTAGGTTAAATTTAAAAATTTAGATTTCTATTTAGATTTAAATGCAAATAATATTTGCATTATTTACCTCATAAGCTTAATATGAGAAAAAGGTTTTTCCAAACATAAAGTGTTTTATTAGTGAGTATAATAGTTATACCCACTAGTGAGTCTACTAATGAATTATACTACTATTTTTCTTCCAAAAATTTATTCCTGTCTAATGTCTACTATGTAATAGAAAATTGTAATTAGTTGAGTCATAGGTTATTTACTGAAATGATCACTTTTTTAGCATTTTATAGAAATATTTTGTCTCCCCAGATTGCTGGCCCTGGAGTCAAGGTCAAATTCAGACTCAGTCATAATTAGCCATAGAACTCTAGGCAAAACTCCTAACCTCTGCTGACTCACTTTCCTTATCTATAAAATGAACATCATGATATCTCCAGTTCCCAGAGTTGTTATGAAAATAAAATGTTTCATGAAATGCTTTCTAATCTTAAATGTTATTGTTATTATTATTTGTGTGAAGTAGAAAGAATGATGGCTACCAACTATTCAGAAGTTAATAAGTAAAAAATCATAACAAGGGAATTGATTCTAATTTTGAAGCACACTTGATATTTATAATCTTTTTAAAACTCTAGTGAACATATAATCACTCTAGGCATTGAATGACCTGAAGTTTAGCTTGTTCTAACAATTGTAAAATTGTTTCTAAAATTAGAATGTCAGTTATCAACATTTTGTTTCCCATTTTTTAGCAATTTTGGGAAGAAAATTGATAATTCCTTTTTTTTAGAAGAGGGCTGAGTATAAGTGGAAAATAGCCCAATATAGAAGCTCCAGTCTGATTTAAGTTAACTTCTTAAGGTTCTTAATGTCTTTTCCAAGGGCTAAATCATATACTTTCCTCAAATGAAGAGTGTTATGCAAATCAATTTGAGGCTCAAGCTTGTGATTTTAGGAAATCCTCTTTTAATTGTATCTTCTAGAAACATAGTGCAATGGAAAAAACAAACAAACAGACAGACATTGACCATAGCTAGAGGACTTGGGATTCTAACCCTGCTTCTTCTATTTATACCTTTGTGACCCTAGCTAAGTCATTTAAACTCCCCAAACTGATTTTCCTCATCTGTAAAATGTCTGAGTCAGACTAGATGATCTCTAAGATTACCCCCCCCCAGTTCTCCATGTATAATTGTGTATTTGGCCAACAATGAAATGCTCAGAGTTTTTTAAATGAAAGGTAATTTTCTGTACTGTTTTATTTGCAGTTTTCAAAAATAAGGTAGCCTAGGTGGTTAAATCACAAAAGGGTGGAGGTATTTTGTTTTACTTTTAAGAAAAACGGGTAGGTTAATTCAATCTGTGGACACTGAAAAGTATTTTCAGAGGTAACAAAAGACCTTTCTGAAACTGACAATCCCCAGATTATTTGTAAAATGGACCTTCAAACTAAGTTCTACTGCAGATGACAATTTCAAAGCCATTTATGAAATAATCTGCATGGTATCTCTACCTATTCTGCTTTTCAGAGCATCTTGCAAAGGGGTTTTAAATCTATACAGAGCTAATGGATTATCCCAAAATTGAAGCCATTTGAAGTGGCTTGTGCAACAGTTTTATTGAATTTTTCCTTCAATGTATAGCAAAGTCTAAACCAATAGTGTATGTTGTGTTTAAGGCAGAATAGGAATCCAGGGCATTTTGATAAAATGACAGCTTATGTGGCATATACTTAACAGCTGGCAGTAAAACAGCTATTCTATAAATTCATTGCCTATAGTAATATTGTAGACATACTAAACATGCAGTGGTCACTTAATAAATGTTAATTGAATAGTATTGAATTATCATCAGTAGACTTTAATGAGAATTTTTTTAATCTAACCTAATTACAATAATTTGGCTTGGAAATGTTTTATTGATATTTTCTAATTTTATATTTTGAACAATTCTGGAAATATCTACCTTTACATCATATCCCCAAAAATATTTTTGAACTATTTTTGTAATCAAAAAAATTATCAAACAAAAACACTCAGTTCAATAACTGAGTCTGGCAGTTACTGACTGTAACAGAAACATTAGTTCTCTATACTTGGAGAGAATTATGTTCACCATCAGTTCTCTGTTACCATTACTGGGCTTTCAGTTATTCAAATTTCAGCTTCCTTCCTGTGATTTAATTTATGTAATAGAAGTGTCACTGTGTAGATTGTTCTTTTGGTTTGACTTATTTAACTTCTGTATTACACTAAATAAATTGAAGATAATAAATTGAAGACTAGCATTTATGAAACACTTTTAAGATTTATACAGCATTTTGCAAACCTTAAAATGTTATGTTATTGTTGTTCATTTGCTTCAGTCATATTCATCTCTGCAACTCCATTTGAGATTTTCTTGGCAAAGATAGTAAAGTGGCTTGCCATTTCTTTACTCAGCTAATTTTACAGATAAATAATTGGGGCAAACAGGGTTAGGTGACTTGTCAGCTAGTGTCTAAGGTCAGATTTGAATTCATGGAAAATGACATTTTCTTGATTCCAAGCTTAGTGCTTCTATACACTGCACCCCTTAGCTGGCCCCAAAATATTATATAAATGTTAGTTATTATTACTAATCTATTATTTAAAATTCACATTTTGATTTAAAATATATAGGATCAGAGTCTTGGGACCACAATCAAGAGTAATGATTCTGGGTAATAGTACACAAAAACATCTTCTTTTCCCTTAAAGCTAAAATACCCTGAAAGATAGTATAGACTCTTAGAATCAATCAACAAAAATATTTTTAAGTATTTCTTATGAACTAGCTACAGTGATAAGCACTGGGAATACAAAGAAATGGAATAGGAGTGGTGAATTGAACTCAGCTCCTGCTCTCAGGGAGCTCACAGTTTGGTTTGGGAGAATTATAGAAAAATAATTGGAAGAGACAATAGAGATTATCTAATACAGAGAAGTCAAGCAAGAAACCAATGGAGAGTCACCTGCAACTTTCCCAGGTGCAACCCCAACCACATTAAATATAACTGGAAAATAATTAACAAAATAAATACCAGAAAAAAAACACATTAGAATGTGGATAATGGTAATATGTGGTTTTCTTTTTTAACTTTATTTAGCATTTTATTTCTCCCCAATTACAAGTGAAAACATTTTTTAACATTTTAAAAAAAATTTAAGATCCAACTTCTCTCCTTCCCTCCCTTCCTCCCATTGAGAAAGGCGTGATTTGATATAGATTGTGTGTGTGTGTGTGTGTGTGTGTGTGTAGTCATGCAAAATATAGTTTTAGATTAGTCATGTTGTGAAAAAAATATAGATCAAACCATCACCATTACAACCATCACTATCACCCAAGAAAAATAAAGTTAAAAAAATAAGCATGCTCAATCTGCATTCAGTCTCTACCAGCTTTTTCTCTAGAAGCTTTTTCTCATAAATCCTTCAGAATTGGCTTATTAGCTAAGTCATTCACAATTGAGCATAGTACAATATTTCTGTTACTGTATACAATGTTCTCCTGGTTCTGCTCATCTCACTTTGCTTCAGTTCATGTAAGTCTCTTCGGGTTTTTCTGAGAGCGTCTTCCTCATCAATTCTTATATCCATCACAATCGTTTACTATAACTTGTTCAGCAATGAAAGAAAATCACACAAAAAAGAAGCAATAGCTTGGCAAACCACACACCCACCCACACACACACACATACCAATAAGGGACACAAAAATCCAATGAAGAAAAGAATGAATTAAAAATGAGAAATGGCCAAATGGGAAAAAAAGGATATAAAAAAAGAAAGAAAAAAAATTGAAGAGGTAAAACTCCTTAAAAAGCAGAATTGGCCAAATGGAAGAAGAGGGACAAGAGCTAATTGAAGAATTGATAAATGGTCAAAGGATATGAACAGACAATTTTCAGATGATGAAATTAAAACTATTTATAATCATATGAAAAGGTGCTCCAAATCACTATTGATCAGAGAAATGCAAATTAAGACAACTCTGAGGTACCACTACACACCTGCCAGATTGGCTAAAATGACAGGAAAAGATAACGATGAATGTTGGAGGGGATGTGGGAAGACTGGGACACTGATGCATTGTTGGTGGAACTGTGAACGGATCCAACCATTCTGGAGAGCAATTTGGAATTATGCTCAAAAAGTTATCAAACTGTGCATACCCTTTCACCCAGCAGTGTTTCTACTGGGCCTATATCCCAAAGAGATCTTAGAGGAGGGAAAGGGACCCACCTGTGCAAGAATTTTTGTGGCAGCCCTTTTTGTAGTGGCTAGAAACTGGAAACTGAATGGATGCCCATCAATTGGAGAGTGGCTGAATAAATTATGGTATATGAATGTTATGGAATATTATTGCTCTGTAAGAAACGACCAGCAGGACGATTTCAGAGAGGCCTGGAGGGACTTGCATGAATTGATGCTGAGTGAAATGAGCAGAACCAGGAGACCATTCTACACGGCAACAATAATACTATATGAGGATCAGTTCTAAAGGACATGACTCTCTTCAACAATGAAATGCTTCAAACCAGTTCCAATTGTTCGGTGAAGAGAGCTATGTACACCCAGAGAGAGAGATGTGAAATGTGGACCACAACATAACATTTTCATGTTCTCTATTGAGGTTTGCTTGCATTGTACTTCCTTTATCAGATTATTCTTTCTTGTAAATACAATTTCTCCTGCACAAAAAATGATGTGTGGCAATAACTATACATATATTCGATTTCTTAAGTATTCTAACATAATTATCACGTAGTGGATATCCTGCCATCTAGGGAAGGGGTAGGGAGTAGGGGGGAAAATTTGTAACAGAAAGCTTTGTAAGGGTTAATGTTTAGGAATTACCCATACATATGTTTTGCAAATAAAAAGTATTAATAAATTTAAAAAAATAAGAGCTAATTGAAGAAAACCATTTTAGGAAAAAATGGACCTGAGCCATAGAAAAAAAGGAGGTAGCAGAGTTCAGTAAAGAAAATAATTCTCTGAAAATTAGAATTTATTAAATAAAAGCTAATGATTCCATAAGACACAAAGAAACAATGAAACAAAATTTCTATGCTCTTTATTTTTTCACCCTAACATCAAAAGTGTTTTGCTTCTGATTGCCACTTCTCCCAACAACCCATATATATTTTTTTATTTATATGTGTATATATATACACATACATATGTATGCATATGTGTGTATATATACATATATTTTTTACCTGTTTCTATAAGCAACACAATGTGTGTTACTCCCTCTTTCAGCCAATTCCAATGAGAGTAAGGTTCACTGCTGCTGCACCTGATTCAGTCACTCCTAATGCCTGCCCTTGTTTTGCTGGGGTTCTGCCTGTACTGCACAGTCTGTGTAGCATAGCATTCCACTTTTATCCTGGTATAATATACCTTTCCTACTGATCTTCTAAGTTGTCTTGGACTAGAAAATCATTTCACCCTTTCCTTTTATGAGTTCTGCCACTCAGAATTTGTTTTGAGGCATTATTTATACCTATTTGGAGGAGTATTTGGGAGAACTCAGCTGCATCCCTGTCTTTTCTCCTCCATCTTAATATGTGGTTTGCTAAGTAAATATGTGACCTTATGTTTTAGTGGCTCCATTTCTATTTGAGTTTGACATCACTGAATCCAACCGCTTCATTTTATAGAGTAAAATTTGACAAAAGAACAGAGTTGTTTGTCCAAATACCTGAATTCCACTCCTATTAGCAAGTTCTTCTATCTTTATACAGACCATTTCCCATACAGAGAATGTATCACTTCTTTACCTTCACTTCTTAGAATTCTTTGTTTCCTTTTAAATGCTCAGCTCAGGTACCTCCTTCTGCATGAGATTTTTCAGATTCTTTCAGCAGCCCCATGATTCCACTTCCAAAATTACCTTGTATTTCATCTATCTATTGAGCGATACACATATACAGATATGCATTTAAATATATATATATATATATACATATTTATATATGTGTATATAGGTATGTATTTCATATATATGAATGAAATTTTGATGGAAGAAACACTTCTTGCTATGTACAAATACATATGCTTATAGCATGAATATATATACATATATGTGAATATTTCATAAATATTATATACTATCTTATACTATAAATAGTTGTTGTTCATTTTCAGTCATCATCAACCCCCTGACATTTCACAGCTCCTTCCTGGAGTTGTCTGTCATTTTCTTTTCCAGTTCATATTATAGATAAAGAAACTAAGACAAGCATGGTTACATGGTTTGCCCAGAATCACACAGCCATCTGAGTTTGAATCTGAAGAAAAGAAAGACAATTAATTAAACTTGTTAATTGTTGACACAGGTTTTGATGGGTACATTCATGAATAGAGCATGAGATAACTAGGTTTCTGGGAGATAAAAATTGTCCAATGAGCTAGCAAAACAGTACAGGAAGGGAAATTTGAAAACTTTGGAGATAAAAATAACTTAATTTATGTTATAGTTGAAATTTAGTTTTTCAGCCTTCTATATACATATACATACATGCATATACATATATTAAATATGTATGTGTGTGACATACACATTACATGTACTTTTATGTGTATATTTTTCCTTTAATAGAACACAAGTTTCTTGAAGGTGAGGATTTTCTCATTTTAGCCTTTTTATCACCAGCACCTAGCTCAGTGTCTGGTCCAGAGTAGGTGTTTGATAATTGCTTCTTGACTGATTCATTTCCTGAGAGATATGAATTTCTCAAGAGCCAGTTCAAACCATTTTGAAGTTGACGGTGTTATTTTGAGAGGCTTTAAAGACTGGGGGGGCTGAATGTGGAAAAGAGAAAGTATAGATACCATTATATGTCTTGTATATTCCTTCTGATTATCAAATTACCTGCCTTCAGGTAGAGATATTTCTTTGAAGCCTCAAAGGAAAATATTATGTGAATTTTTTTTAACTTTTGACAAACACAGAATATTAAGTACAGGACCAAGCTTTTGGTTTTATTCAAGATTGCTGCTCAAGTCTGCTCTCTGTCTACTCCTGTCTATAAGCCAGTGTGTGCATAATTTATCCTGCATGCATGACTTGATTTCTTCCTCCTCTCCACTGACCCATGTCTTTCCTCCTTTTCAAATTCTGTGTAGCACTCACCTCTTCCACTAAGCCTTTCCTAATTAGTCTTACACAGGTACAATTAGTCTATATACTCCATGCCCTCAGCCCTTATGTAATTTTTGTAGGTGTTTGGATGCCTTTTTCATTTGTGATATTCTTCACTGCTCTGTTGGATTGTAACCTCTTCAGAGGTAGGGATCATGGCTTCTCTTCCTCCTGAATTTCCCCACAGTAATTTACCAATAGTGAGCACTCAATGTATGCTGCTCAAGGAAAAATAAACCATGATTCCTGATTTTGAGGATTTGAAAAGCCAAAAGAAGAAATAGGAGCAGAAAGAGGGGTAAAAAATTAACTAGACCTCAGCAAAATGATAATTTAGTTGAATTTTGTCTAACATTTCCAGGTTTCCCTTCTTGTATTCTTTTTCCTAGTTCTCATCCGTAACTCTTCTTACCCACCAGAGACTCAGTTCCCTCATGCTCTCTTCAAAGATCCACATCATCAAAAGTTGTCATTAACTAACAAGATGTAATTAATTGTGTCCCCTCTCCAAGAATTTTTATTTTAACAGAAACGACATCAGAATTTTGTAGTTAGAAGTAATCTTATAAGTCATTTTATTTACCTCATAGAGTCATAGTTGAAAATATGTCATTTGGTTCTGGTACCTTGAATAGATCAAAACATTTTTCATTTGAATCAATCTGAATTCAAAACACTTATTAATTAATCAAATTTTACTGAATCAGAAATGAGTGTTAATATAACTTCTATGACTCCTTTGTCTAAGTTAAATGATAAAACTGGGTGAAACCCTTAAGCAGTTTGCATAAAAGAGAGAAACTATTTCAGCTTGGTGGAAGAAGAGAATATGAATGGCTGAGAAGTTGCAGAAAAAGACCTGAGATGTAGCTTATTAAAAAGGAGATATTGAGGAAAATGTTTGTCTATATCAACATCACAGTGAGGAAAAACCCAAGAAAAAGCTGTGTCTTTCTATAATTTCTCCTCCTGATGCTTGGCCATCATCAGATACTATGATATAATCTGTAGTTTCCCAAACGTTTCTAGTAAACAGGCCTTTACCTTAACAACAAAGGGGTGTTGTTTATTTTTGATTACTCATATCTGATTCTTTATGACACCTATTTTGGGGTTTTCTGGCAAAGATATTGAAGTGATTTGCCATTTCCTTTTCCAGCCCATTTTATAAGATAACAAAATCAAAACATAGGGGTTAAGTGATTGGGCTGGTTAGCATATCTGAAATTACATGCTATCTGTTGCACCATTTAACTGCTGACAAAGAGATAATAAGGATTAACTAGAGAGAGATATAAATGTAAAGTTATGAAGAGGAACCCAATCTCACCCTAGGTAATAGGATTTTTTCCTAATTGACATATCAGAGTGATTGTGAGTAAATGGATCAATGACCTTATGAGAGAGGCATTTTATGTGATCTAGCAGCCTTGAAATCAGAATATACATTTCTTCACAAGGTCAGTCCAGGGCTGATTTAAATTCCCTTTCCTCTGTCTTAAACTATGTATTCTTCCTGGTTAATGAAGGTAAATTCCAGATTATATATTGGGGAAAGTACAGAGGAATGGGAATCTTTAGATTCTGTTTTCTTCATGTACCTCTAAAGAATTACACAAAATAATGAAGAGTACAAGGAGTAGAACCAAGAGAATCTTGTGTACAGTAATAGCAATATTGCTTTAAGAATAACTTTGAGTGATTAAGTCATTTTGAATATCATACATACCCAAATTAACTATAAAGGACATATGAAGAGAGATGCTATATGCATCCAGAGAAACAATTGATAATGAGATGAATAGAATAACTTTCACATACACACACATATATTACGTATACTTATGTATACTTATCTATGTCTAATGGTAGCCATCTCCAGGGATGAAAGGAGAGAAGGGGAAAAAAAAGGAAATTTAGCAGTAATGTTATTCTGTATATAAAAGAATAGCAAGTTGTACACAATAAATTTGCAGTTTCATGTGCAATCATTTTTATTATATTATAGAATTGTTTATTTCATTCCATAAATTAAAAATAAAATAAACATTTTAAAAATAAACCAACATTTAAAAAACTTCTAAAAATGAAGATGGTAGCAAATCATGTTGTTCCTAATTCTTTAGGACTAGTGTGACATTGATCATCCTGGCTTCCCAATGCCTTGTATTAATTTTACTAAGTTTATTATTGTCTCTGATTTATTTCTCTCAAAACATCCCAGGGAGAAAAGGAGGTACAAGGCAAAAATTTATAATGATAAGTGAACTATCTGTATTATCCAGAGAAAAATGAACCCTGCTATTCCCAAATAAGCCTTTTCAAATAGAGTAAAATCTTCTAAAAGGTAAAGATTGTCTTCTTCATTTTTTTATCCGACTCCATCCACCAACCCTCCACAAACTTCCTAACCACTCTGACACAATAACTTGTAATTTGAGATATTTCTTGATGAATAATTAATACATATTGCTCAGTGGCTTCTTATTCTTTCCAGTTTAAAATTAAATAATTGAAGAGGATTAATTGTCTCTATTATGACATTGTGTGGGGAAGCAGATTTAGAGATGTCTCAGAATAAGGAAGACTGAGGCTCAAGGCTCACTTCCTACATACATTGGCTCTTTCAATAAACTTTCCCTCCCTCAGGTCAGCACAACAACAATAAGGTCTTAAGAACTTTAGAATTAATAGTATATGAGATGATTCAGGCCAATTCCAATTGTCTTTGTAATGAAGAAAGCCATCTGCACCCAGAGAGAGGACAATAGAAACTGAATGTGCCCCACAACATAGTATTTTAATTCTTTTTGTTGTTATTTGCTTGAATTTTTTTTCTCATTTTTCCCTTTTTGATCTATTTTTTCTTGTGCAGCATGATATTGTGGAAATATGTATAGCAGAATTGCACATTTAACATATATTAGATCACTTGCCATCTAGGGGAGGAGGGGAGGGAAAGGGAGAAAAAAAATTAGAACACAAGGTTTTGTAACAATGAATATTGAAAATTATCCATGTATACATTTTGAAAATAAAAAGCTTTAATTAAAAAAAGAATTGATTGTATGACATGGGAGACACTGGCACAGGATTGCCCATCATGGCATGCCCTCATTAGAGAAAGTGCTGTGTTCTATGAACAAAGCAGAATTGAATTAGCTCAGAAAAAAATGTGAGATGCCAGAGTTATAGAATCCACCCCAAATGTTCACAGGGACTATTTGTGTCCTACCTGTGGCAGAGCATTCTGAGCTTGTATTAGTCTGATCAGCTACAGCCAGATCCTCCAACTTGACTCTAACATGATGATGTCATTTTTTTCCTCTTCAAAAACAAAGGAGAACAACCAACCAAAAGTATTATAGCCATTCTACATAAGTAAAAAGAATTTCTACCTGGCATTTTTCACAGTATTTAACTTATAATACCCGACAAAGAAAAACAAAATAGTACAAATGTTTTTAAATTATTGTATTTAATAAATCATAACCTATCATTGGTCTTTGTCATTGCAGCATTGTCAATGTGTCAATGTATTAGACTACTTCTCTGACAGCTTTCATTCTGTCATATTCTTCAAAACACACTCTTTTTTTGGTTTTCATTAATGTAGTCAGTTTTCAAAAAGAGATTATTATTCACTATAGAATATTCTGAGAGCCTTACGTAAACATTGTTCTACCCCATGGAAGTTCCTAGTTAAGAAAAATAAACAACAAAATGAAATATATCTCTCTTTATTCAGATCAACTGTATTTGGTTAAATTTATTACCCATTTTTATCACTATCCTTTGATTGTAAACCATGTTTAAATAAGGGTAGATAAATATCCTCCAAAGTACCACTAACATTAAAACTATCATTCACTCATTTTGTTGAATGATATGGCTCCCTTTGGGCTCTGTAGGGCAATAGCACAACTAAAGCTCTGTATTATAGTGACCAGAATTAGCTATCTTGACAGTGTCCAATCTGCTCCATTTATTTGATGGATCTGCACTGATAAAACCTGTCTTCCCCTAGATGCAGGTTGTCAGATTTTATATTGGGGCATTTTGTACTGGGGGGATTTTGTGCTAGATATTAAACTAACTGTCTGGTGATAGTTGTAATGTTTAAAAGAAATAACAATGAAGTCAGGTTGTCATGTCATTCTTTAAGTAAGGATAATGATTGCTGCTGCTGTTAAAAATGGTGGGAGATATAGGAGGGTGAAATACCTTAGTACTTTATTTGTTGAATAAATATTCTAACTTTATGTCAGTGAGAATTGTGATTTATTAAATATAAGTATTTTAAAGCTGTATACAAAAGGGAATGCTGACTGAAAATTACTCCTCCAGGCTATGCTTTTAGATGTATAGAACGGTAAATTATGATGCATTTGTCAGTTAAATTATTCCCTCTATTATAGATTCCAGTGTATTTAGTATATACCTATTAGAAGTTGACTCACGCCTAAAGAATACTATAAAACAGTCTCCCAAAGCCAGGGATACTATTGTATTGTGCTTGGGTCCATTTTTTCACTGTTTATATTTTGGTTACTTTTCATTTCAGTTGAGATGTAAATGACAGTGGCATTTTATTTTGTAAGAATAAGTCAACATAACTCATTCTTTTCTTATAATTTAGGACAAGGAGCTCAGAGTTCAGCTATTATTTTTCTGTGTTCATCTAGTTGTCCAAAATGTCATCTCAATAAGACTGATATTTATGGAAATGTGATGCCACCAACTTATCCAAAGAAAAATGATAGACAATGATTCATTGGACTGGGGAAATTTTTCTAATCACAATCTAACAAGAAGATTGTAACCCGAATTCTTAGTACCCTGAAATTCCTGAATGTGCTAAGATAGTGCTTATGGAAGAGACTTCATAAAGTTTTGTAGAATTCCACTTATTGTAAATGATTCAACACAAAACTGGATATGTGATACAGCAAATCAGTTGCATAAAACATACTTATTGCAAAATTGATCACGTGTTAGAATCAGAACTTGCAGTTTCAGAAGAACCTGGAACACCTCCCCATAATGTAGCCTGAACAGAGAGCTCAAAAAGTCAAAGAACCAATGCTGGGGAAGACCTTTCAAAAGGTCATATTTGGGGATAGGAAAGAGTTCATCTTGAATGCAGTCCTCAAAGGAGAATGCCCACTTTCTGCTTGTTTCCTAATTGGATTATTTGGACATATTGCCAAAAAGACAATTTTACAAAGAACTCATATGAGGCAAGTGCTCACACAGAAGTTAGAGGAAGCAAAACAAGGATGCATTCAAGGTCTCTCTAAAGCACAGCTTTTTAATGTTTTTTCTACTGATGACCCCTTCTTGCCTGACAAATTTTTAAGTGACCTGGTTATATAGGGATATAAAATAGGTATACAAGTAAATCATTTACTGATAATAAATCTTATGGTTTTTAAAAGTGTATTTATTTTCATTTATTTTAGCTGCTAATCATTAAATTTAATTAAAATTTATTTTAAAATAATTCTTTGGTATGCATATAATTTTGCCACTTATTAAAATAGAAAGCAAATTTGCATGAGATGAATATGCTTGTTTATTTATACATAAAAATAAAATCTTGGCAGAATATTTGGTACCTTTTACTGTTGCCAAATTTTCTTAACCCTCCACATTCAGTTACCCCATATGGGATCATAACCCAGAATTTAAGAACCTTTGTTCTAAAGAATTTGGGAATCAGTTATGAGACATGGAAAACACTGAAATAGGACCACCCAACAAGGTGTGCCTGTATCAAAGAATGCACTATGTCTTTTGAGCAAAGTAGAATTGGAATAGCTCAAAAGGCATGTACAAATTTAAACACATCTCTACTCCAAATGTTTATATGGATGATTTGGCTCAACCTGTGGTACAGCCTTCCAAATACATATTAGCTTGATCACACACAAGTCAGCTACACCATGCATTGACCCTAACATTATGTCGTTTTGGTCATTTTTTACTATGAAGGACAACAAACAATTGAACTGTGCATTCTTGTTAATTATATTTTGCATCACAGAAGCCACTTTAAGTGATATCAATGTCATCAAAATCTTGGCAATACAGGACAAAGCTCTAGTCTCCCTGCCCTCATTATGGCTCTGTCTAGCAGAATACAATTAGCACATAATATGACCAGAAACTGGTCACATATTAGAGGGGGTTGTGCTTTTTCTAAAAAAGAAGGTAGTTTTGGTTGTTTATATATTTATATGTGTGTGTGTGTACATATAAATACATATGTGTATATATATATGTGTGTATATCTTTTTAGTTAAAAAAAGTCAAAAGTCTAAACAAGCATCAGTACTAAAGCATTGGAAACCAGAAACATGACACTATTTTTACCCCTTTTCATTCATCCTACAGATTTTTAAAAAAATATATTTAAGACCTTTTTTCTAAGTATTTAAATCTCCATGATGTCCCTTTTCCTTATTATTAGGAAATATCAGGCACAATCATTGATTTGCTGTGTTCTTTATCAAAAGGAATATTTTGATCTGAAAAAAAGTAAAAACATAAAAAAACAAGAAATATGAATCAGCTATGCCTCTACCTTAAATATTATATGGTTTCCTGCAAGAAAGACCTTCCTTTTCTCTTTGAGTTACATCATGATTCTGTGTAAGTGTTCCTTCTACAGTTCCCTCAAGGGAGAAAATGCATGGCTTTTTTAAGGGAAAAAAAAATAAGACCCTAAAATGTAGATTTCTACTCCTGCCTTATTACAATCCATATTACAAAGGCTGATGATCTCTTTTAGCATACTCTCATAAGAAAATCCTACATCCTAAGTGGATTAACATTGAAAAATCCCCAATACATTTTTCTACATATCACATTACATAGTCTTAAGTAGGTTAGAAAATGGTAATAGCCCTATCAGTCTGATGCTATTCTCAAATAGTATTTCAAATTTACATTAAAATGCTATTAGCTATAGATTTCCTTAAATCTCACTATAAACTTAAAAAATACAGAGACAATGGAGAAACAGAAAAGGATTTCAATTGGATGATTTTTTTTTGCTCTTCCTTTCACATACCCTACAGAGGTGCTTCCCAGTTTTCTCCTTGTTCTTCAAATCTAAAAATACCTCCTTCTCACTCCTTTTTGAAAGACTTCATTCTCTACTTTACTTAGAAAAATTAACTCCATATACTAAGGTTTTTATTCTTAACTACTCAACTTTTTTTTCATATTTCTTCTATGTCCTTCCTCTGTACTCATCCCTGGCCAAAAAAAAAATAACAAAACAAAACAACAAACTTTTTTACCAAGGCCAATCCATTTGCTTATTGTTTGATCTTGTCTCTCTCATCTTTTGCCTCTCCTTATTTACTGCCTTCTTGCTGTCCCTAAAAATATTCCAAAATTCCCCATCCTAAAACAAACAAATCAAAAATTTTCACTTGGCCCTGTCACCTTCTCAGTTTATTGGAGGATGACAGTTATAACCCATCACTTTCATAGCCAGATTCCTAAGAGTCATCTATATTTGCTACATTTATTTCTTAACTTTCCAGCCACTTAATTCCTTGCATTTTATTTTCACCTTCAACACTCTCTGCAAGGCTATAACAATCTCTCAGCAGCTAAATCCAGTGGACTATTCTAAGTCCTCACTTTTAAAGAAATTATCTCATTCAGTATAAATATTACTCATTTTCACACACTCTAATGCAGCCAAACTATTCATCTTTGTGTTTTTCAGACTGTCCCTCATTATTGGATTACAGCCCTTACATCTGCCTTTTAAACCCTGGGATTGCTTTAAAGCTCAGTTCAAATACCCACATGAAACCTTGGATAAATTCCATAGATGCTACTATTCCCCTTCTGCCAGAAATTACCTTGAATTTATTTTGTTTGTATACATATATATATATATATATGTGTGTGTGTGTGTATGTGTGTGTATATAAATGGATGTTTATATGTACACATATTCATCACCCAATAGAATATGAGTTTCTAGAGGAGATGAATTGTTTGTAATATCTGGCATAGAATAGGTGCTTAACAAAGATTAGTTTATTGACTGTTGATTCTCAAACTCTATGCAGCTTTTGACAGTTAGCTACACTTCTTGGATATTCACTCTTCACTCAGTTTTTACCCTCTTTGTTTTCTGGCTACTCTTCTGATTTATTCCTTCTCAGTCTCCACTGATGGAGCATCTATGTCTTTCCCTATCACACAGATAATCTTCAAGCCTTGTACAGTAATCTTTCATTCTTGGTAATAACATAATATCCCTTGTATGAATTCATTTCTCTGTACTTGCAAAGATAATACCATATTTAGAAATTCCCTAATTAACTTATACTATCGTGATAGACCCCCACTGGTCTTCCTATTTATCTCCTTTCTAAGCAATCCTTCTCACAGCTGCCAAATTCATCTTTTAAGGCAGTGATGTCAAATGCAAGTAGGAACAGGAGTCACTAAACTGTATGTAAGAATCCTTGTAAGCCATATATTGACTTAGAAAACCACCCATGTTCATATCTTTCTTTTTATATTAGTATGTCAACACATTAAATTCAGAAACAACCTATTAATCTGCTTCAGGGCTGCACTTGGAAGCAGTGTGAGCCACATGTTTGACACCCTGCTTTTTTTTTTTTTTTTTTTTTTGCTGAGGCAATTGGGGTTAAGTCACTTGCCCAGGGTCACACAGCTGTTATGTGTCTGAGATCAGATTTGAACTCAGGTCCTCCTGACTTCCGGGCTGGTGCTCTATCCACTGCGCCACCTAGCTGCTCCGACACCCTGCTTTTAAGGTACAAAGTTTACTTACTCTATCTTTTCTCTACAAAAAAAAAAAAAAAAAAAACAAAAAACAAAAAACAAAAAACAATTCAGGGACTCCCAAGTATCTCTAGCATAAAACACAAAATCCCTCGACTGATATTCAAAGCCATCTATGTTCTGCTCCACCCAACCATGTACCAGATATACTGATCTTTTTGGTACTCTCCATATTTGGTATTCTGTTTCTTGCATTCGTATCTTTACACTGGTTCTCTCCCATGCCTGCAATGTTCTGCATCTTCACCACTGGCTCTTAGAATGCTTAGCTTCTTTGAAGGCTCAGCTCAGCTGCTATTTCCTACATGGGGTTTCTCTGAACTCATCCATTTGTACTTCTCCCCACTTCCAGTTACATTGAATTTCTTGTTTAGCTACATATTTGTATCCCCTATTCAAATAAAAAGGCATGTATTATTTTTTATTAATAATAGATATTCAATCTCTGTAGTATAACAGCTAATTTTTGTCAGCTTTAGGATTTAAAAGGATTTTGTATGCTTTATTTCATCTGATCCTCAAAAGGACCCTACAAAGTAGTTTCTAAATGTATCTCCATTTTCTGGTCAATGACACAGATTAAATGATTTGTCCATATTCATATGATGTCAAAGTGTCTGAAGTGGGAATTGGGCCCAGGCTTTACTTATTTCATATACTGTACCACAGTGCCTCAGTGAATAAGACACGCAATACACATTGAGGTTGAGATCATTCCTACACTATTGAACTACACTTGAAATGCTTCCACAAAACTTATTTTTAATAAACAACAGTTTAATAATTTTATGAAGTAGTCATGTTAGTCGGGACAGATGTATGCCTCAACACTAGAATATTCTCCTAATCAAAATGCACAGTTTCCCCATATATGTGCTGTCCTTTTCAATTGTGGTTATAGAATCCCAGCAAATTTATCTTTACTAAGTATGATTGTACTACAAAGGTTATTTTTTTTTTTTTTTGCTGAGGCAATTGGGGTTAAGTGACTTGCCCAGGGTCACACAGCTATTACGTGTCTGAGACCAGATTTGAACTCAGGTCCTTGTGACTTCAGGGCTGGTGCTCTATCCAACAAAGGTTATTTCTTAAAGGAGAATTGTCAGCACTTTTAAAAGTATCAAATGATCACAGGCAGCTCTTGCTTTTTAAGAAGTGTTACTGATTCAGGAATGGAAGGCTTTGTAGAACTCTGTCAGCAAGTACTAGAGAGCATAAATTTATAAAACTACAGGTCCAAAGATTCAGAATTTATAGGTACCTTGGTGGCTAACCAGGTAAATCCCCTGATAACATAGATGATGAGACTAAGACCTAAATAGGCTGAGAGATGGGCCAAGCTACAAAGTTATAGAATTGGGATTTGAATTTTAGTACCCTTTCTGCTGTACCTGATAATTATAATGTTGATGACAATGAAATACATTTATATAATACTTCAGGGGTAGTAAAGCAACTCTCCAAATTTATCGGCTTTTATTCTCACAATAACCCTGGGAGATAAATGATATTATTATCTTCATTTTATAAATTAGAAAGCTGAGGCAAACAGAGGACAAATAACTTATCCAGGATTACACAACTGATGTTTGAGGCAGGATACAAACTCAAACCTCCTTGATTCCAGATCCTGGGCTTTATTTCTCCATTGTATTACCCAGCTGCTTCACTCTTTTCCCACATATTCCTGGAGAAAAAGTGATTGTTTTAATGTTGTAACAATGCAGTATGTACTGAAGTAATTTAAGAAAAATTTCAAACTTTATAAATTATATAAGTTAAAAAATAAAATAATAATTTCCACTTTGGGAAATGACACGGGCAAAAGAGAGGATGAAAACAAAGCTACATTGAGGAGAAAACATCCTATCGAGAGATAAGGTACTCAGCTCTGCTCATGATGGCAGAATATAGACCAAGTTGTTGGAAAATTAAGTAAGTTGGGAGGAATATGTCATTGAGCAGAACATATCCTCCTCATCCTTCTCATCAAATGTTCAGGGCCTGTATGTCGCTGCATGTGGCTCTTTACTGATTTAATCAAACAAAATTATTCTTCTCTGTCCTTAAAGGAGTTTAAAGTTTAGAAATACACTCTTGATAATGAAAATCAGATATCAAGGACATTTTAAGAATCTTAAGGAATTGTGTTAATGTTTGTGGCCAGAAGCAAGTCCCACTCCTCTTTGGGAAAAGGGAGCCCTGAGCACAGAAGTGGGAGAACCTTTATACTTGCTAATATGGTGCAATCCCTCCCTTCAGAGAACGGATTGGTCCATTTCTTCCGGGTTACAATCTTTCTGATACACCCACTACATGTTTTTCCTTAATATGTATAAAACATGTTCCCCCCATCATATATCCCATGTTCAAAAATGGCAGAAAACTCCTCCTCTGGGGTGTGTTGTTTAATATCCAAATAGCCTATTAAGAAGGCAGTAGTAATTTGGTCAAGTTCTGTCATTGACCCCAACTAGTTTGGGCCGGATGGGCTATTATCTTAAGTTGTGGTTTTCTCCAAACCACAAGACTCTTTCTAATTGGCTGAATCCATCTAGGCCTTTTGCTCAAGGCTTCCATTGATCAATTAATTGTTCTGTGAATCTTAACCTTCTTTAACCTCTCACATTGTGAAAACCTCTTGGTCAGTTGAAGCCATTATCCTAAACTACCTGAAAGCTTGCAACACTGTGGAAACCCAACTTTTCAACGTTTCTCAAAAAAGTGATTAAAGATAGGCCTCCCCAATCCTTTTAGGAAACAATGGTGTCCATTAAGTAATCAACCAATCAATCATAAATCATTTATTGAGCATCTAATATCTTCTAAGTAGTCTTGTAGCAACAGAACCTAAGTTCAAGGAGTTTAAATTCAATTTATGTATCTGAGTATTATAAAAATAAACTTTAGTAATAAATAATAAAAATTTTAAATAAATTAACAAGTCTCAGTTTGAATAAGGCTCAATCAGTGATTAAAGCTGGGTAAGAAATGAGGCAGAGAATGGCCTCTTTTACCTACTCATTAAAAAAAAGAGAGAGAGAAGAAGCTATGTTGCCCAACTGTTCAGTTCCAGTTAGGTCTCCAGGGGTCAGCTCCTATTACTACTATCAGTGCTCACTGGGGTTGTTGTTTGTCCTCTGTTCTTGAAGAGGACCACTCCTAACCTTAATCACTGATGGAGTGTTGTCTCAGTCAAATTGAAACTTGCTAAATATCTTGCTAAAAACTTGCTTAAAAAAGGCCAAGTTTTCCCACTGCATCCAGAGCCTTCTGCAGTCCCAGATGACTACAGAGAATAAAGTCAGGCTGGTAATTTGCATAGATCTTTCTCATTTAAATCCAATTCATTTGCATGTTATGGCATCATCTCCCTGATTGACTGTAGAGCAAGGGTGAGTGAGGAAATTGAGGATAACTCTCAGATTACAAACCTCCAAGACTAGAAGGTTGTTAGTTACTTCCCCAGAAATTGGAAAGTTCAAAATGTGGCTGTATTTGAGTCCTAGAAGTGAAAAATGGAATATAATGTCATAAAAATTTTTATAAACTAATTGGTTTGTAAGACACATGAATACCAGTTTCCCTTATTTCAAGAAATATATAGATATAGAGATAGATAGACATGTTATACATATATATAAGGTGGGTAGGGTGTGTATGCAGATATAAATGACATATAGATAATATAGACAGACATATTCCATTTAAGTTGGATTTAAAACAATTTTTTTCTTCAACTAATTTTCACTATAAATTGGTAAGCTTGCCTCCATGAAATTATTTCCATCCTCTTCTATGAACTACAATTATTTCTACTATTTCTGGTGATTTCCCATTTATCAGATTACTACCACCAGAATGCTACTACTCTCTTCTCCTTTCTCTGTCTAGAGATTTATTGGGTCTATTAGAACTGAATTGCAAATGGGAACCAATTTCTCACAGCATACATTCTCCAGTCTGGCAATCTAAATGTGAGGGTAAATAGCTTTATAAATGAATTAGTTCTTTTGATATCAATTCTGAAAATATTAAATTCTGTAATATAGATCTTTATCTCTATATTCGAAAAAGATTTTTAAAAAAAATAAAAGGATCTATTTGTACAAACTATTTATAGCAACTCTTTTTATAGCAGTAGCAAAGTATTAGACATTGAGAGGATGTCCATCAATTGGGGAATGGCTGAACAAGTTGTAATATATGACTGTAATGAGATATTATTGTTCTATAAGAATTGATGAATAGCATGATTTTAGAAAAACCTGGAAAGACTTACATCACTGATGCAGAGTAAAGTTGAACCAGAAGAACATTATCCACAGTAAATAGCAATATAATATGAAGATCAACTGTGAATAAATTAGTTCTTTTAAGCAAGACAATGAGTCAAGAAAATCCCAAAGGAGTTCTGATGAAAAAATTCTATCTGTCTCCAGAGAAAGAACTGGATACAGTTCTGAATTTGGACTGAATGGACTGAAGCACAGTATTCTTCATTCTCTTTCCTTTTTTTTGGTGGGCTTGAGTTTTATTCCACAAAGTAACGAATATGGAAACATGTTTTATATGTTTGCACAAGTATAACCCACATCAGATTGCTTACTATCTCAGGGAAAGGAGAGAGGAGAAAGATAGAACAAGAGAGAATTTGGATATCAAAAGTCAAAGAAAAAAAAAAGAAAGTTAAAAATTGCTTTTACATGTGATTGGAGAAAAATAAATATTATTTTAAATATATAAGATACAGATTCCTGCTCCAATGCTAAACAGTTTCAATTGAGAATTTTTTTTGAAACTCTTGAATCTTATTTTTGATAATGGATATATGGAGATTTCACATAATGGATCTATGGAGATTTTTTTCCAAAGAAACAAAGGCTGACATTGTCTTCTTCTGGTTACAATCCGGATAATGTGCATTGTGATCCTCTAATATGAAGCATATGAATGCTAAGAATGTGGTATAGTACAGTTATACATCTTTCAAGGATAGTAAATCTTACACACACACACACACACACACACACAAAAGTGTGTGTATATGTATGTATCTATGCATATACATATACCTGTGTATATATGTATGTATATATGTTACACACACATGTGTGTATCGTTAGATATCTATATCTATACATCCTGAAATTTTTATTATGACTGGAACTGTAGGACTGCACATTTCATTATTCTGTTTGGTATTCAAGAAGGGAATTTAGGCTTGGATGTGGCAATCAGGGTATGTGAGTTGGGAAAGTTAATGTTATTGGAGATCTACTTATACACTCTGGGTATTGCATTGTAATCAATTTCAATTGGCTCCTAGTCACAGCACATATATTTGGTTGTAAGCAGATGTAAAAGATAACTGTGGGCAGAGAACTTGCAAGAAGGTAAAGGCATAAGTGACTGATAAGATAAATCAGCCTTGTTAATTGTATATAAATTACTGGGTGGTTTCTTCTTCACAGAAAAAAAAAAAGGATCATTAATGTAAGTCAATATCATTATGCTTTTATTCTGTCCTTTACACCTGACAGAAGATTAGATGAAGTCTGCTTTGCCACCAGAGACAACCATGAGGCAAACTTTCATAGGTGGAAATAATCTGACCAAGATATATGCTTTAAATACAAAGGAGTCTATTGAACTGTAGCTCTAAATAATTGGTTACTTTATCCACCTATTTTCTATACATTACATTAAAGTTTTCCATCACTATTTCTTAAGAAGAAAACATTTTTTCCTTCATGTATCTCCCTATTGGGACCAAATTTAGACCTTTTTGCTTTTATATAATGACCTGGAAAGTGAAAAGGTGGGTTTGTAAAGGTAAGCCTGACTGTAATTGATTTCCCTTTGTCCCAAATCCCTGATGCTCATTTCAGAGAGGAGAGAATATTCATTTTCTATTCTCTGTTTTATCCAAATCTATAGGATTATTTTTTCAATTATCTTATCAAAATTTTGACAAGACTTTGAGGGTACAAGGATGGTGCGGGGCAATACTTACACTGGACAATAGATGATCTCAAGAATTAAAAAAAAATCACACCCCAAGAAAACACAAATGCTAAAACAAAAGCCTACCAAAATTTTCTCTGTCTTCAAAGGAAATAATATTTAAAGCAAGATTATAAATTAAAGAACATTTTCTAGTCATTTCTCTTCCATGTAGTTATTTTTGAATATTTATTCATATTAGAGTTTCTTATATTAGATTTCAATTTCATTCAACAAACATTTTTCATGACTCCCATTTTGTCCTGGGGCTACAAAGACAAAACTAAAATAGCCTCTGTTCTCAAAAAGCTTCTTTTATACTGAATTGGTCTTCTAGATTTGGTCCATTCTTCTAGCCTTTTGCATATTTTAGGATAAAAATTCAGGGATAAAAATATTTTAGGTATTGCTTGCAACTTCATGTGATGAGCAAATTTGGCATTTTATTTAGTTCAAGAAGTATTTTTAAACATCAACTATATGTTGCTTATGCTGGATATAGGAGATACAAAGAGAAAAAAAAAGCAACAGTCCAGCTACACTTTAATCAAGGCCATTAGATATATTTATTATCCTCCTGTCAAAAAATATTCCTAGGGCATTCCACTAGAAACCTCCCATCAAGTTGACAGGTAAACTATTAGTTATAACTCTTTGAATTGGATCATTCAACTACCTCAGAATGCCCTTAATTATGTTATCACTTTAAGCTTATATCATTCTGTTTTGTCCACAAAGATATTTGCCAGAGCCAGATCTGCCACTTACAGCTTCCATAACTTTGGGCAAGTCCCTCAGACTCTGTTTCTTCATCTGCCACATGAGAGAATTTTTTTTGCCGTTCAGTCATTTTTCATCTGTGTCTGACTCTTCTCATTTGGGCTTTTCTTTGCAGATACTGAAGTGATTTGCTATTCCCTTCTCTCCATTTTACTGATGAGAAAACTAAGGCAAACAGGGTTAAGTGATTTGCTCTGGCTCACACATTAAGAATGTGAGGCCAGATTTGAACTCAGGAAGATGGGATTTAGGCAAGATGAAATATTTGGCTGCTTACAATTCTAAGAATTATATGACTATTATTTGAAAACAAAAGCTCTGCTCTCTACCTTCTTGAGGCAGTGACTGTCTCATTTTTTCTATTTATGTCCCCAGTGCTTAATCAATGGACTACATCCATTCAGTCCTACCTGTAAAAACAGATGGTAATATATTACATTTTAAGCAGGACTGTTATGAAACTTGAACAGAATAATGCATATAAAATATGTTGTATTTTAAAAACATATTAGATCAGCTCTTATATATTGCCACACTACCACCATTGCTACTATTATTATCATCATACAATGTTGGATGTAGAAGTAACTTTAGATATCATCTAGTCAGTCCCTCAATTTAGAAAAAAAAATGACCAAGAGAAATAAAGGGATTTGCTCAAAGTCACAGTAAAGTGACAAAAATGGCACCAAGCCATAACTTCTGACTCCAAAATCCATTCTATATCTTTTTTCTGGACCCATATTTTCATAGGCCATGTATATCCATTGACAAATATCCCTCTTTTCTCTTTTAGATTTTCATATTGTTTATTTTGGAATTACTTATTTCTTTGATTAATTTCTCACATTTGAGCAATACCCATTCATTCCTAAGAGTTATCTAGTCTTAGTAGCCTTGAAGTCAATGGAGACACTTTCCAAAGGTTTTGGAACAGCTCTTTTTTCTTTCAGAAGAGAGCTATATTTTGACACGGATGTGAACATCACAGCAAAATTCATGGTTTCCATTAAAGGATTTGGGCTCATGGAAGTCATTTATTCAGCAATCAGATGACCCTTTTGCTACTATATGCAACAAATGACAGTAATATCTAGGATTCATGAAAAATCATTGTGCTCTCCTGGCCCTTCAACAGCAGGTGATAGGGCCTGCTCTTTGATGTATTTCCAGGAACTTTGTCCTCTCTTCTCATTTAAAGTTGTCCTTTGAAACTTCCCTCTGCACTGCTGGTGTTTTTTAAGGAAAGCAGCTATTTATTTTAAAGGAGCCCTATTGCTAGTCCAGTTTGGCTTTAGTTTGAGTGTGACAACAGCATTTGCCTCTGAGCATGGCTAAAGATGGTGCTGGATAAAATGGAATCAAGTTGTGCTTTACCATAGCTCATTCTGGTTCATATTTTCCGTAAAGACTCCAGAAAATAAGATGGAAAATTCAAATTGTAGTACTCAAGTTATTTGGGCCAGACCCTTATAGTATGTGGTATGGGGACATAATTAATAATCCTCCCTTCTCTAGGATCTTTGTAGGTAAATTTAGATAATGACTTCAGACCTTCAAATGAGTGACTCAGAGGCAACCAGTTAGAGAAGGATGTGATTTTGTGAGGTAGCATTTTTGTGATTGAGCTGTTGTTGGCAATCAGGATTAAGTGACTTTTCCAGGCTCACATAGCAAGTATATGAGGTTAGATTTGAACTCAGATCCTCCTGACTTCAGGGCCAGTGCTATCAGGTGTCCAAAACAAAATGAAACAAAACTGAGGCTTACGGGAAACAAAGACTTAGTTTCCTCACCTATAAAATATAGAGAAGTCTATCTGTGCTACTACCTTCATTTGGAAATGCCTTTTTTCTGTATAATTATTTTTACTTCACTTCAAAATGCCCAATTAGAATGAAGGTATTTTAAGAGAATAGGTCATGTCTTCAACAAATTTAATTCAACAAACATTAAATGTATTACTAAATGCAAGGCAGTGACCATTCCAGTTAATTATATAATGACATAGGTGGTAACTAGAAGAGCTAAGGTTCAGACAGGTTTTCTGACTCTAAAGCCAGTGCTTATTCAGCTGTACCCTGTTTCTTCTCTGTCACTTTAGGCCCACCTAATTACCTTTTGGCCACGTTTTTAACTGGATTGATCCTTTGTTAGCAATTATAGTCTGTCACTACCCCCAAGTATAAAGCCTGTATAAATAAGTATAAATCAACAGATTTTGTGCTTCAATAGCATAGTATTTGAGGATCATCGATGAGCATTTATTAAGCACCTACTATGTGCTACACACTGGGAATTGAAAAACAGAATGAAACAATCCTTACAAGGAGCTTACATTCTCTTGTGGAAAACAGCATATGTGTGCACACACATATATGTGCATACATACAAATATACATGTATATGCATGTGTTTATATATTTGTATGTACATGCATACTTATATATGTATCTACATGTGTTCACACATATGTGTACAAATATAAATTACATAAAAATAATTACCAGATGACATCAGAGGTGGGTAGTTATTTGCTCTGAGGTGATCAGAAATCATCTCATGTAAGGTATCTGAGTTGGGCTTTGAATAAAATTAAGGATTCTAAGAAGTGGAAATGAGAAGGGAATGTACTCCAGATTTAGGGAAATATGCAAAGATGAGAAGGGTTATATATGATATGTAATGGATAATAAACTTGAAGACAGACTGTGATGGGCTTTAAGTATCAGAGGCACTTGAATTTGATCCTAGATATATAAAGCCAATAGATTTTTGACCAGGAAAGTGTCATATTCAAACTATACTTCTGGAATATCTCTTTGGTAGTTTCTTTGGAAAATTCAAGATCACTTTTAGACCATATCAAGGAATCTGAATAAAATATTGTGGAAGGCATTTAAGATTGATATTACATCCAACCATGTGGAAAGAACATTCTCTCACTAGATTTCTATAATGTGATAAAGCCTATCCTTTACTCCTAAAGTATCTCTTTTTATCCTGATTTCCTTATGATAAGATTAAGTCCCCCATCTCATTTCCATAATTATCCACATTCTACATTCCCAAGAAGTATTTAGACTTCTTTTATGCAGTATGAATTCTGTTAAAGGAGGACTGTTACATAAATTGTTGTTCAGTCACTTCTGACTCTTCATGACCCCATCTAGGATTGTCATGGCAAAGATACCAGAATAATTTACCATATCCTTCTTCCTCTCATTTTAGAGGAAATTGAGACAAACAGGATTAAATGACTTGTTCAGAGTCACACAGCTAGTAAGTTTCTGGTGAGATTTGAACTTAGGTCTTTGTGATTCCAGGTCCAGCACTCTATCCACTATGCCATCTAGCTGCTCTTACTTCAAAAATATTAATTAACATTTTTAGATAAAGGAACTGCACACTTTTGTTTATAACATGAAAGCATATAGTTCTCTTTTTTTCCATTTAATAGTATTTTTCCAATACACATAAAGATAATTTTAAGATTAATTTTTATAAAAATTTGAGTTCCAAAAAAAGCAACAAAAAAAAGATGCAGCTAGGTGGCGCAGTGGATAGAGCACCAGCCTTGAAGTCAGGAGGACCTGAGTTCAAAGCTGGTCTCAGACACGTAACAGCTGTGTGACCCTGGGCAAGTCATTTAACCCCAATTGCCTCAGCAACAAAAAAAGCAAAAAAAAAAAAATTTGAGTTCCAAATTTTTCTCCCTCCCTTTCCTTCTCTCTTCCCCAAGACAGAAAGCGATCTGATATAGGTTATACATGTACAATCATGTTAAATATATTTCAACATTAGTCATGTTGTGAAAGAAGAATCAGAACAAAAGGAAAAATCATGAGAAAGAAAAACAAACAAACAAAAAAAAAAGCAAAAATAGTATGCTTTAATCTGCATTCAGATTCCATAGTATCTTCTCTGGAGATTTTCCACCATGACTCCCTTCAAATTGTCTTGGATCTTTGCATTACTGAGAAGAGCTGAGTCTAACATAGTTGATCATCACACAATCTTGATGTTACTATATACAACTTCACTAAGCATCAGTTCATGTGAAAAAAAGCATTATTTTATAATAAAATATTTATTTGGAAAAGATGTCAAGTCTGACATTTACCAGTCATGAAATATTCAAATGTGAGAGATGAAATTTTAGGTAATAAATTCAAATAGACAGCTTATATGCATTTGCAAGCAGCAGGCCATTTTTTCACACCAAGATTATTAGGTCAATACTTCTTACACATGCCATTGGGGTTCACTATGAAATCAGCGGAAGCAAGACCCATGCTCAGAATTTCATGACTGACAAGTTAGTTCATTTTGGTGAATGACACTTATCAGACAAGGTAAAAATTAGCTTTTTTTTTTTCTCTGAAGGTAGCACTTGCTCATACCATCAATAGATAATTTTTTAAAAATGCCATTTCAAGAGTTGTGAGAAAAAAAAATTACAGAGAATGAAAATATAGCCTAAGTTTTCTGAACATGTGAAATAGTAAAATAACAAGTACTGCTGTCTAAATTAAGCATCAAGGCTCCTCAAATGTATCAAAAGTTCAAGAGCAGAGATGAAATTATCTAGAGAATTTTGCGTGTGCGTGTGTATGTGTATGTATGTGTGTGTCTATGTGGAGGGGTAAGTGGGTTTCCTCAATGCCTCTGCTGATCTAGTAAAGCCTGTAGACCAACATTTATTAAACTATGAGTCACAAGCTCATATGAGATCACATAATTGAATATGACAATGATGAAACTATGATTTATTATAAAGAAATATTTGATTTGTATATTTATTTAAAGGGGTCATGAGTAGGAAAAGTTTAAAAGCCCTCTATAAGAACACCTTTAAAAACAATGTTTTTAAGTGCACAAAATAAAACGCATATGCTTACAAAGAACATTAATCATATTGAAATACAGTTATCAAAATAGGTTTTGTTTTTTTTTAAAAAGAAAGTTTACAAATGATGATTCTTGATTGCTATTTTTAGCAATGAATGAAAATATTATCCTGGCTAACTACAGTTTGAAATAAAAACATATTATAATCACTGGTGCCTAAAAGAAAATTTGCCAAAAGTTAATCTTCCTCTGAACATACCCATTGCTGAGGAACTCTGTTATGTGGCTAGTTTTATATTTCAGGGGCAGTTCTTTTATTTATAAAGAAGAAAGATGCTTTGCTACATAAAAGATGAAATTTTAAAAATGTTTTATTTCACTCATTTTCTTGCTTAGATTCAGAGACTAGCTTAGTAATTTCACTAGTTAACTAGTGCCAGTTCAGTAATACCAATTTATTTTAGAATCATAGGATTTAGAAATGGAAGTGACATCAGGGACTATGTATTTCAAACTCTTTATTTTACAGACATTGAAATAAAGGCCTAGAAAGATTAACTTATCTGTTCAAGGTTATACAGTCAGCCAGTGTCCTGTCCTTGACCATATGCTATAAATTTGGGCTCTGAAAATCAGTTAATTTCACTACTTTACACAGTTACAAAGAAGAGAAAATTCTTCTAAATGAAAATTTTCTTTCATAAGATAAGAAATGGGGCATTTTCCAGAATGAAATTAATCTCATTTGACACTAAACTAATACAAATCCTCATTGCCCTGCATAAAATTGTATGGGTGAATTCAGTCAAATATGTAAAAACCCATTTTATGTTTTATCCAAATGAGATAAAACTTTACTATTATATAAAAACAGTTCTTCCCTTGAATATTTAGCATCTTACAGTCTTTCATTCTATGTCTCTAATTTTGTTTTTATAAGCATTTATTAGGTATGTTATACCTACAATAGGCAATGATGATTAAAAAAATATATATATGTATGTAAAATGTGGTTTTGTACACACATATACATGCATGACTATATGCATACAAATACATATACACAAATACGTGTGTGTGTGTGTGACCTATGTTTTTTAGTATAGATGGTACAGTGGTGTGCTGCATCTGGAGTCAGGAAGACTGAATTTGAATCTAACTTCAGGTACTTTTTACCTATATGACCTTGGGTAAATTAATTAACTTTTGCTTGCATCAGTTTCCTCAACTGTAAAATAGGATTAATATTAGAATCTTTTAGACTTGTTGGGGAATTAAATAAGATAATATTTGTAAAATGTTTTAGCTCAAGGCCCAAAACAGAGTTATTTGTTCTTCTTTCTCAGATTACCAATATCATTAGAAAATTGATTTCTTGACTTGCAAGTGAATTGGATTAACCTGCAACAGAGCTGTGCAAAGTCAGCAGCCTCACTCTCTTCTCTGTGTCACTGATGTCCAATCACAAGATATAGGTCAAGAGGACTGCTGATAGCCCATGATACAGTGGGAGACCTTGACCTTTTAAAATCAAGTTTTTTCCCATGTTTCAATTTCTTGAGGCAATGCCCATTCAGTAATTAGGATAGATAAGAGAACTGAGTAGATTCTATTGAAATGCTAATTAGAATTATCATTGGCAGTAGTATTAGTAGTATTAGTATTATTTTTAGCTTGGAAAATCTTATGTAGAGAGATAGGAGTGGGCAGGATTAAATCAGTAGTAGAATTCTACTGTAATATCTTAAAATAGAAGTGCTATTTTATACATGGTTATAAATTGTCCACATTTAATATGATTTTTTGTTTAACTCTTTTTTAACTCATTTGACCTGTTTTGACTTTCATGAGTATAACATTTCAAATGATATGTGAGGCAGTATTGCACAGTAAGTAGAAAGCTGGCCTCAAAGTCAGAAAACTTAGGTTCAGTTCCTGAGATAATGGACAACTCAATCATTCTCTCAATACCTTAAGACACTCTTTAAGACTATAAGTATCAATTAAAGCACTGACCTGTATTGGTAGAAGGAATTTCCTCACCTGGGAATTTATTCCATCAATAAAGTCCAATTCTTATCCCTGGCTCTATTCCTAATATTTCAAAGTAGCTTAAATTGAGAATGAATATGGGCTAGAATATTATGACTAGTTTGGCAAACTTCCATAATTGCTAGAAAGCACATCTACCCTATATAGTATCTTGTTAATTTTGTGTTTTAATTAGATGTACTATAGATTGAATGGATTAAAGTGTGAGATACATATGGTATTCTTTTCATGTTAGCCTCTCCTATAATGCCTACAGCAATGAGAAACATCTAAATGGGCTTTATAATGGGATCATTGCTATCATTGACCTCCATTATGGTGCTATGTGACAAATGGTCAGACTAATGATATTCTACTCTTTGAAATGTCTGCAAGACTTTTCACTCTCTATGGAGACAGATGGTGGGCATACCAGTGACCCACAATGCCAGCTCCTCTTCTCATGGTTTCCCTTTAGTAATGATTCTTCCTGAGCCAAAGGCTGAGCTGTGCATTGAACCATCAAAACCATACTGCATTGCCCACATGAACATATGCCCATCAAGCTCATTCAAGCGCAGCCATGGGATTCTTTGAATGCTTATACTTTTACTTACCATTCTTTTCAGAGTATCTTGAATCCTAGGATTTTAGATTTAAAGCTGAAAGGGACCTCTAAGGCCATTTGGAACAATTCCCTCCTCATTTTACAGATGAAGAAATTGAAGCTCAAAGAACTTTAGAAATTAGGGTAACACTGATTATTAAGTGGAAGAGGCAAGATTTGAACCTTGATTTTTTTAACTCTAAATCCAGTGTTGTTTCTGCCATATCTTACAGCTGCTAGTAAGTGGTTCTGTATATACCATACATACATGCAGAGTTGTAAGCTCTAAAGTCTTTATATTAAGAAGGGAATTCAATGCCAGTAGGAAATGAAACAATGACATTTTGAGGGAGAGTCATAGTTTGGATCTTCATATAAGTCAATTACCTTTTCTGCTACATATTAGGATGTGGTGAGACCTTGGGCAAGTCAATTAGCCTTTTAATGCACTAAGAAATTCTTTAAAACTCTTAAATATTAGAGAAGGCACTGACCACTGTGCCACAGGCTCTACAGTTGTAGTAAAGTGGCAAGAGTTATAGTCTTGAAATTACAGGAACTGGGCTGCTCACTTATTGGTTGTATGTCCATGGATAAATTTTCACTTAACTTCTTGGTGCCTTAGTTATCTCATAAATAAAATAAGACTGCTGCTGTTCAGTCATTTCAATCACCTCTGACTCTTTTTGACCCTATTTGGAATTATCTGGCAGATATACTGAAGTTATTTGTCTTTTCCTGCTCCAGCTCATTTTATAAATGAAGAACATGGTTAGGAGACTTGTCCAGGGTCACACAGCTAGTAAATGAGATCAGATTTGAACTAACATCTATCTTGACTCCAGTCCCAGGCTCTAACTATTGCACCATCTAGCTGTCCCATGATTGGACCTCTAAGTTTCCTTCAGTTCAAATATGTGATCTTATTGACCAACTATGTTGCAAATGCATGTACAAAGTAGAAAGAGTATAGAACTTTAGTCCCATCTTCACCCTTTATTATGACATTATATAAAAATTTAACTTTGTTAAACTACACTAGAAGAAAACTTTTTAGCAAAAAATATTTTTTAATGTTAAGGACTATGTTTAAATCATTTATGTATTACTTCTTAGGCTGATAAGGAACAATGATATAGTGAATATTCTTGAAAAATGAAACTAAATTCTCAAACACCTTTTTCTAGATAAGATATGTCCTGACTTAAGAAGTGTCCTTTAACAAGTAGAGACTAAGGCTATGTGATATATGTCTACAATTCCACCTACCAGGGAAACTGAGGCAGATCTCTTCAGCTTTAAAGCTCTGAGCTGCAGTACACTATGCTAATTGGATGTCCTCTCTGTTTAGCATAAATATAATGAGGACTTGGATCTATGTGTGTGTTGGGGATAGATACAGAGGGTCACCAAGTTGCCTAAGAAAGATGGAACTGGCCCAGGTCAGAAATGGAGAAAGTCAAAACTTGTCTTACTCAGTATTGGTACCAGGATAAGAGTAGCCCTATACTTCTAGTCTTGACAAGATGGAGAAACCCAGTCTTGAAAAAAAAATAAGGCAAGGATTTTAAAAGGTAATGGAACCATTGAGTGTGATGCTCCAAATGTCAGGTAAGAATATTATTACAGGGACCAAGGTACTAACAAATAGAAAGTTTTCTACTATAGTAGACAATCATGGTCAACTGTTTAATTATGAAAACAATGAATAAGTGAGGTAAGGGGAAGCTGGATGGTTGGTCCAACAGCAGTGGGTCCTGTAGTGTTTATATTGGATCTCCTTCCTCTTTAGGTTTATCCTAGAGTGTGAGCAGGGAGTACGCTGAAGCCACCTTAAACAGTTTTCTTAAATTTTAAGTTTGAGATTCTATACCTCAGAAATAGACAAATGCTACAAAATCACTGCTTATTTTATTGTTTTGCTAATTTTCTAGACTTGACTATTAATAATATAAATTAAGCTTCAAAGTGTCTTGTGGGAGTGGCTTCTTTTTGGTTTGTTTTTGCGGTTATTGCTATTTTAGAAAGCTGGTTGTTAAAAATTTACTAGCACACTCCTTCATGTGGCAATATATGAATGGTTATTTGTCTCTGTTTAGGACTATAGAGTAATTTATAGAACTAACCACTCACCATGTATATGTCAGGATAGAAAGAACAATGATGAGAATTGTAAAATCAGATTTTTATATAGGACAACTTATCTTCATTTCTTATTACCTCATATTCCCAATTCTGAAGGACAGTTTCTGGGGTGGAAGTAGAAGTGGTGGAGAGTAGAAGGGATGAAGCAAAATAAAAGTTAGCATGTATGAAAACATACTCTATCTCAGGGACCCTCACTGAAATAGCAGCGTTGGCAAAAATTATGTTTGTTGTAATATTCATGCCCTGAAATCTGGCCAACTTCATAAGACCTTGAAATCAAAAGCAAACAAGCTCCATTTCTTATCCTTTCCTTCTCCAATAGAGATGACAGAACATGTTCTTATTTAATTCAAGGGGTTGATTTGAGGATCAAAAAATTGATATGTAAAAGAGCTTTGAAAATTATAAAGTGATCTGGTATATAAATATAAAATATAAAATGATCTTGGTAGAAGGGTTTCGGTTCCCTGAAATCTCATGTCTAGTCTCTACCCCATATTATTAACATGGGTAAAAACCTGCCACCATGAGTAAACAAAAAACCTTTTGACAGAAAACTGCTTAGGTAAGTCAGGAATAGCAGCTGAGCCTACAAATTATTCCTCCATTTCTTCCTGAAAGCAAATATAGGAGACGGGAAATGTGACTTACTGGGTTCAGAAATACGGCAGGACCATAAACTCATTACCATGAACTCTAGAATGTATGGATTAACTCATAATAAAATGAAAACATTTATCTTTCAGTTGGATGAACAAATTGGCAATTAATAAGTAGAAACTGAATTACATGTGAAATTAAAATATTTCTTAGATGAACTGCAATTTATGAAAAAGTCCTTGAAAAACAAACAAAAACCAAGAAATGAACCTTCTCACTTCAGTCTTAAAAGAATAGTGCTAAAGATGAAGAGGCCATAAGAACATGAATTGTAAAGGAAAAGTTTGACTAGAAATTTCACTTTTCTAAAGTTTATGAGATGGAAAAGGTTGCATGATGGGGGGGGGCTCAGAACCTCAATCTCTTCTTCTTTCAAGTAGAATAATAGTATCTCTAGTACTTAAGTATATAGGGTTATTGGGCAGACCAAAACAGATATGGTAAAAGACTCTGAAAAGCTAAAAAAAATTATAGAGGATGTTCTGAGTCTTAATACAGTTTAAGCTATTAAAAATTAAAACTGCTGGAACACTATAAGTGGTAGCTATTAATATCAATAATATTAAAAGTAATGATTATATGATCCTACAGTCACCTTACTGTGAAACTTTGACTATATTCCTTAAAATATATGCATAACTAGCATAGCAGCACTACTATTTCCTATCAATAAGCTGCAAAATGATTTGACATTGATAGCCAGTCATTCAAACCAGTTCTATTTGAATCTGGAGACTTTCCTTTAGTATATTTCAGAGATATTCTATATCTTTACAATTTTTGTCATATCTATCACATAGCAGTGAAGCACTCCAAAGACCCAATAGAAGGCAAACCTAACTTGTTTTATGATAAGGGTTTTAGCAACAAGTGGTTTTGAATTTGATTATAAATATTAAACGAGTCTAGGAATCATTTCTAAAATAACTATCATATATCCAGATAGCATGGGCCCTACAGGAAAATAAAAGCTTTTACATAGTCAAAAATTTAGCCTAAAGTAATTTTAAAATGTTCTTTATTATTTATTTGATTTATTAAAAATGCTCTCATTGCCCAGAAGCCTCTGGGCACATATGCAAAATATAAACAGATTGACTATATTAAATCTAGCAACTAAAATTCCTATGAAGAGGGAAAATCCATATTATTGTTTCTAATATATTTGAATAAAATCAAAGAAACATAGTAAAAGTAATTAAACTATGTATTCTGTTATATTTGCCCCACTCCTCATTGTCATCTGAAAGATGAGGGATTTAGATCAGTTTATGTAGAAAGAGGCAATGTCTTGGGGGAGCACTACTGGCTTTAGAATTCAAATCTTGCTTGTGACAGTTGTCACCTTAAGCAAATCATATAATCTGTTTAGACCTATTTTTTCAGGGCAGAAAAAGAGCATTGGACTAAATCTGTCTCCTTCTAGTTCTAATGCTATATGGGTACAAGTTTCCTTCACATCTCAATTTCCTTTTTCCTTGGTTCAACTGGAGCTGAGGAAGGGAAGGAATCACTTCCCATCTTCCAGAAATCTCAGAAGCTAGCAGTCTTAAGTGCTTTCCTTCCAAAGAGACCCAGAAAGTCTTTCTCTGGAGACAGAATAAACATGGACTTGGAAGAACACCAATTAGATATGATTAACTGAGATCCAAAACAACATGGTTGTGTCCTTTTGGATGTCTTTTTATTGAAGCATGAGCAAAATGGTCCCAGCTCATAATGTGCTCTGCTCATGTAAATGAGAGAGAGAGAGATCATTTTCCTGAAATATTTAAAACTGGAATGACTGTTGAATAGCAATTTTCTGATAATTGCTTTCAATACTTTCTGGCTGGAAATGCTTATTCCTGAGGTGGAGTGAGAAGTATTGGTGTAAGTGATTGGGGGGGGAGGTTGAAATGGGGAGTATTCCAGAAGGAAAAAGTACAAGGTAATTTAGAGGAAGAAATGAGGGAATAATCCTTGGGAATACTAGCCACTCTGAGTTTTCCCAAAAATTCAGTTTTCATAATTCAGTATTTCTTAATCTTTTTTTTTCTTTTATTTGACCTCTCTGAAAAGTCTAATCTTTTGATTGCTTATTTCTTGAAAGTTCAATAGAATACAGAGCATCTTACAAGATATTTGATAGAAATTTCATCATTTGGGTTGATATCATGAAGACGTTTGCTCAGTTACATTTTGTTGGTGTCTCCCCAGAAACTTTATCGTTTTTTAGAAAAGGAGTTGAAGACCTCTTGAAGGCATGACTGTATGAGTGGACTCCAAAACTCCAGTATTTTGAAACTAATATTACTGACTATTCTTCCCTACTCATACTTCTACTTCTCATTTAGTACCTTCTCAATTTTCTATACTACCTTCTTCATCTTCCTCCTGATCTTCAAATAGAAAAATATATCAAGGATCCATATCTTGGTTCTCTTCTTCTCCCTAGATGTTCCTCCCCTACAATTCTTATTTGCTTCCACCATGCAAATGAATCCCAAATTTATATGTCCAGTCTTAATCTTTTTTTCTGAGCTTCATATTTATACTTCCAAATACATAAAGAACATCTCTAGCTCAAAGTCCACCAGGATTTCACACTCAAATTATTCATAACTGAGCCAATAATTTTACCAGTTAAATCCACTCTTCTTCCAATTCCGGTATTGTTCACTGTGGCAACACTACTTAACCTGTTATCTTCAGCATTTGACTTTTCCTCCTCAAAAACATTTACTAAGTGCTATTGATTTTTCATCTATAGCACTTCTTACATTTATTCCTTCTTCTCTATTACTACAACTTCACTCTAATTTAGGTCCTTATTCCCACTCATAGGGACTGTTGGAATAGACTCTTAATAGGTTTCTCCTTTAATCATTCTCTTTCATTTCATACACATCAAAATAATTTTGCCTATTTTTAAGATAAGCCATGAAGCATTATTTTCTGCTTAGATAGCTTTAATAGTCTTCTCTAGTTAACTTGGCAGTTAGTTGGCACAGTGGATAGAGTGCTGGACCTAAAACCAGGAAGACTCGTCTTCCTGAGTTAAAATCTGGCTTCAGACACTTATGTGACCCTAGGCAAGTCACTTAACCCTCTTTGTCCCAGTTTTCCAATCTTAAAAATAAGTAGAGAAGAATATCTCTGTCAAGAAAACCTCAAATGGGGTTATGAAAAAGTTGAATAAAACTGAAAAACAAACAACTTGTATGTATGTATGTATGTATGTAGATAGATAATATGTACATACATGAGTGTATTGTGTTTGTGTGAAACTTGGAAGAGGTTATAGGAATTCACTGGAAGAGGTTTAGGAATTTATTGAATACGAAGGTGACATGATTGGTCAGATATACTCATGAGGAAGATAAATCTGTCAGTGGAATGGATTAAATTAGAATCCAGAGAGGCTGGAGATGGAGAGGCTAATTAGAAGGCTGTTGCCTTAGTCCAGCCCAGTTGTGAGGTGATAAAAGCCACCAGGTTGGTGGCAGTGTCAGACAAATAAAAAAAGGTAAGAATGAATCAATTCCTATTCTCAGAAACATTGTCTTTCATCTAGGAAGACAAAACACCTTTGTAGAAAAACACACAGAATAAATATAAAGATAATAAATACAGGATAGATTAGGAGGCAGTAATTAACTCTTTTTTTATTAAAGTTTTTTATTTGCAAAACACTTGTATGGGTAATTTTTCAACATTGACCCCTGCAAATCTTTCGGTTACAAAATTTTCCCCCCTAATCCCTATCCCTCCCCTAGATGGCAGGAAGTCTACTACATGTTAATTATGTTAAAATACTTGACAAATCAAATATGTGTATACATATTTCCACACTTATCTTGTTGTGCAAGAAAAGTCAGATCTACAAGAAAAAAAATCTGAGAATGGAAACATAATGCAAGCAAACATCAATAGAGAGCATGAAAATGTTATATTGTGGTCCACATTTCATATCCCTGTCTCTGGGTGTATATGGCTTTCTTCATCACTGAAGAACTGGAATTGGTTTGAAACATTTCATTGCTGAAGAGAGCCATGTCCATCATAACTGATCATCATATAGTCTTCTTGTTGCCATGTATAATGATCTCCTGATTCTGTGCAGTAATTAACTCTTAAGTGGGGGTGGGCAAGGATTAGAATAAGCTTCATGTAAAGGTGATGCTCTGATTTCATCTTGAGTGTTTAATTGACAAGGGACTTCCACTGAGAATTATTTTTCCAGAGTTTTATTCCATTTGCCTTTCAGCATTGCTTCCCCAATTTTCTGGCTTATAAGAATCCCCTTCTCTCATTGCAGGCTGAAAGATCTCTCAAATACTTTGCTGTGCTGTCATATTCACAAGAGCCTTTCTGCCCTCAAGGGCAAATTATCTTATCTAGCTTCATTTACTTGTAACTGAAATTTTTCACATATTCTCCTTTCAAACCTACATAGATTCACAGAGGTCTAATGAATGAGACATAAGGAAAAATAATTTTTTCCTCTCCCCATTTTCAAGTCTTTGTGATATGAAATTTTGTTTCACAGTAGAATTCAGTATGGCTTTTTTCATCCATTTCTATTGATCCTGTCATTTTTTTTTTCTATACCAGTTTCTGGTTATGCCTAATGTTTAATCCCCTGGCCCCAGTAAGGGCCAAAGAGAGGAGTTCCTGGTTTTCTGTCTTCAAATAGAAAAATGAAGTTTTCCCTTTTGGGGTAGGCAGACAGCCTACCAAGTAATTAGAGATGCTTGATAGAATGCCAGGAAGAGGCTATTAGCACCCAGGAGCTCAGCTATGATTTGGAAAGCTAGAACAGGCTAAATGCTGGCAGAGAGGAGACTGTGTCTTTTAATATCCTGCAGATAATTTGCAAAGTTTTCTTCTTGTATCTGGACATACTGATAAATTGAATGCTATTAATATGTGAAGTCTATATCTCCAAGATGCCAAATAGCTAGACAAAAAAGTGGAAGTTTGAGTGAGCAATCCAGGTGTTTCATCTACAAAATGCCTGTTTGGAAACAACTAATGATTAACAGATTCCCCCACTCCCATTTCATCCACACATTAAGAATCACATAGAGGCAACTGAAGACTTGCTAACATAGCTCCCATAACAGAATTTTGCTAAAAATAAACAGTAGATTTTTTTCTTTGTTTCACATGGTTCAGACATTAGAACAGGGGTGTGTGTGTGTGTGTGTGTGTACGACAGAGGCTATGGGAAGTCTAGTGTAGCCATGTGTACCTCAAAAATGTTTTTAAATGTATCAAATAAAATAGATAAAATTACTATGGAAATTAATTATACAAAAATAATTATCAAAACAGAGCAGCCAAGTGGTACAATGGATAGAGTGCCAGTCTTATAATCAGGAAGATCTGAGTTCAAATATAATCTTAGACACACTATCTGTGTGATTCTGGGCAAGTCACTTAACCTTGTTCACTTCAATTCCTTATCTGTAGATTGACCTTTTAAATAGCAAACTATTCTATTATTCTTGCCAAGAAAACTCCAAAATGGGGTCACAGAGAGTTGGTCATGTCTGAAATGACTCAACAACAGTTAATTATGAAAATATACCTCCACTAGGGAAAAAAAGCAAACAAAAAACAGATTCATGTGAACTTTGATGCCTTCTATAAATTTTGCATAGTGGTTTCTCACAAAAATAGGTTTTTTTTTTTTTGGAAGAGGGACCATATGTAATATATGCTGCTATGTTTTTTTCCTAGTCCTATCTCCTTTCTCTATATATTTTGTCTTCCTTTACTATTGTTCATCTTTGGGTGTCTTATTCTCTGTTCTTGCTTTTCTGTCATTCTTTCTATATTTCATTATCTTTGTCTCTCTCTTGACTAATAGCTTTCAATATATAATTCTATAACTCTTCTAGGAGGAATCTAGATCTACTCAGGCCAACATATGTTTTTGTCCTTTCAGTCTGCCCACTATTGAGTAGAAGGGGGCAAAGGGAAAGCAAGGATGAATATTTTTTCATATTAATAGAAGGAGGTATACATATACCCATATATGAATATATATATATGTGTGTGTGTGTGTGTGTGTGTGTGTATGTGTGTGTGTATAAAAACCAAATGTGTTCATTGCAGGATGATAGTTGCTGTGTCATATAGGGCAGCAAGAAGCACTGGAACTCAGTTCATGTCGGATTAAGAGTAGTATCAATAAAAATGATACTGACAAATGTGGAAAAAATTAGTATAATTTAGAAACAATGATTTTTTTAAATGTTTTCAAGTTTTGATTCAGAAGAACCTAATTTCCAATCTACTATAATAAACCTGATGTATACATATAAGTTATATAAGGTTATAATTAAATGTATATGTATATATAATAGGTATCTATATTGTATATAACATGTATATAGATTTATATGTATTCATATTGTGAATATAATATGATATGTATATAATTTGTATTCATATTGCATGTATAATATGTACATATGTGAATATAATATATATCTAATATGTGTATATGTATCTATATAGTGGACTCATGCATAGTGTTCAGGGAACATCCTCTTGTTCCCTGGGCACACACACATTTTTTAATCATTCTCATGTCATTGGTACAGTATCTGACAAAGGAATCTCCAGGCCTCAGAAAAATATTTATCTATATATTTGTTATGATAAGAAAGTATTTCAAAATTGAGATTTTAAAGCATATATGCAAAATCATTAATACTTCATTTTAAGCCTACCTTCTCTGGGTCCTATTCCTTCCCTCTGCCCTAGATAAGGAATGCAAGGCCATTTTCAGCCTGCAACAAATACACTCTGTCATTTTTGTTACTAATAGCTAAAGGAGTAAGAAGGAAACATGTTTGCCCAGATTGGGGATGTTATATTTGGGAGATTTTGAGGAAGGCAGTAAAAATCAGATAATAAAATTCTTCTTGAATAGAAAGGCCAGAAACAATGTATTAAAGTCACAAGGAGCTTACAGGATGAACACCCGGAGTCAATAGCATTATTGATCCACTCCAGTCAGAATTAATATTGCAAAGGATTTAGAAAACTTTGGTGAGCTAGATGGTACAGAAATGCAATTACTGTGTACTAGGTAGGAAGAAACCCTCACAACCCATAAAAAGCTGCTTTCAATTTCACACTCATGTAATTTTATAGTTTTACAACAACTTAGGCTGGCAAATATCATCCAACTGGCATTGAACCTGTTGATTTAAGGAATCCCCCAATATATACCACTTTTGTTGCATATAATTTAGGTTTGATTTGGAGGCATATTTTAAAATCCTATTCATGGCCATTATTGTTAATTTTTCAGTAAGGTTCATATAAAAATGTGAGGAAACTAATAGAGTGGTTAGCTCAAACTTTAGAGGCAAAGGAAGTAATTTGGACAACTGAAATGAAATCTCATGAACATTCCCTGTCCGCACTTTGGCCATTTCCTATTCTGCAAAGCTCTCTTTTCCTTCTCTTCTATCTGTAACTACCCATCCTTAGTGACCCAGACCAAATGGGATAATATTTGTAAACTTTTTTTGTAAAATTCACACAAATGCTATTATTATTTGAAAAATAATAATTAATACCCCATCATGATGAGGAGAAATCAATTATCATTAAGCTAATCATTAGTGATACCTGAATATATGTTATATATAATATAATAATATAATATATAATGGTATATATAATATATAATATAATAATTATAATAATTATAATAATTGCTCATCTTAAATAGGATTTTAAGATTTCAAAAAATGTATTTTTAACTTATAAACTTACAACAACTCTATGATTAAGTATTGCAGATATTTTAATCCTTGTTTTACAGAAGATTAATATATTCTTAGGGAATTCAAGTGTCAACAGCCCACAGTTGCAAAAGTAGTGAGAGGAGAGAGAAGATTTGAATCTAGGTTCCTCCTGACTCCAGGTACCCAACAAGACTTTTTAAACCACACTTTTATAATAGAATGTAAGACAGGTGATTTCTGATTTGTAATCTCCATTTCCTAGCACAATGCCTGGCACAGAGTAGGTACATTGTAAATATGTGTTGAATGATTGACTTCATATTTTAAATTCACATCACATTTATTTTTTTATATTTCATTTTACCTGCTAGGTTGCAATCTCTTTAGGTAAAGAAATTCTTCTTATTTATTTCTCCTTATTTGTCTCTCACTGCCTAGCCCAGTGTACCAAATAAATAGTACTTCCTAGGTGTTTGTTGAATAAAGTGATCTCTCTGAAAACCACCTAATTCAAGCTGTAGGACTAAATGTTTCCAGCCTGAGATGCTCGCTAATAAATGTCTAATACTCAAATCACTCTATATTAAGCATAGCCACACAATGTGATTATTTCCAAACTCCAGCTCTGGTGAAAATGTGTATTAGTTCAATAATTTTAAATCAGTATGAACACTAGTGATGTTGAGTGATTTTTTGGTAATTGAAGTATATTTACTTCAACAGGCATTTCAGAATGATATTCAGTGAAGCAAATACTTCCATGACTACTGTGGCAAAGCGGTAGAGGAAGGACTTTAGAGCCCAGAAAACAATGATCAATTATATTAAAGTTTACACATACTCTCAATAAAAAACAATTTGGGGAGAATTCCCTCAAGGCATAGTATAGAACCATTTAGATACCTGGACCTGGAAGTAAATAGTGATATTACTCATGCTAAGAAAACACCATGCTCCATTTTCATAGTTAGGGAGTCACCATGTTTGCATTTGTGGGATTAGTCCTTTCCCCCTTCATAACCTGATTATTCCCATTCCAAGAAAGGAGGATTAAAACACCCAGGACTGCTAAAAATAACATAAACCTCACACAAATTTGCTATAGAATGACATTATTGAATTAGAGATGCAAAACCAGGCAATGGCCAGGCTGATTCTGGGTGATGCAGGACAGAATAAATCAGTCAAAGAGCAAATAGCTTCTAGGGGCAAAATTAAAAATTGGCAGACTTCACTGGGTCAAGAAAACAACTCAAATTAATTAAATTGCTTCTGATTAAGCTTTGGTTTGTGATTTTTCAGATTAAGCATGGTCCTGTGGAGAGCCAGTTCAAATCTCTTAAGAACAAATTGCTTTGGACTATGGTATGCAGACTGGATATAGAAGAAAGACTATGCATAGGGGGATGGACTACTAGAGCTGTATATGAGGAAGATCTGGATTCAAATTCTACTTCTGACATTTAATAGTTGGGTCACTTGACTTGAATTACAATTTTGTATTGATATAAAATAGTATGATAATAATACTAATGGTACCAACCTCACTAGATTTTTGTTAAATGCTTTGCAAACCATAATACTATACAAATGTTAGTTATTATTATTGTAATAATAATACTGATAATGATGATGATGATGATATATTGAATGTTGAAGCATATCATGACTCCAGGGCATCTTGAATGGAAAGACAGTGTGGTACAGTAGAAAGAATACTGGATCACACATCGGAGAATCAGGGTTCAAATTCTGATAACTTGCTTTTATGACTTTAGAAAAGTTATGCTAACTCTTTATTTAGTAGCAAAGAAACGGAAAAGGAGTGGATGTCCATCAATTGGGAAATGGCTAAACAAGTTGTGGTACATGAAGGTAATGGAATATTATTGTTCTATAAAAAATGATGAACAAGCTGATTATAGAAAGGCCTGAAAAGATTTACTTGAACTGATGCTGAATCAATAAGCAGAATCAGCAATACATTGTGTGATGATCAACTATGACAGACTTGGTTATTCTCAGTAATTGAGTGATTCAAAGGAATCCCTTTGGACAGAAAATGCTATCTGCATCCAGAAAAAGAACTAAGGAAACTGACTGTAAATCAATACATGCTATATTCACTTCTCTTTTCTGTTTTTTTTTATCTCTCCCATGTTTTTTTTTTCTGTTTGCTCTGATTGTTCTCTCCCAACATAATTCATAAAGCAATGTGTATTAAAAATAAGTAAACTAAAATCAAAGAATAAAAAAAGTTATGCTATCTCTCTAGGCCTCAATCTTTTCATTTGTCAAGTAAGGAGGTTGGAATAAATAACCTCTCAGGTCTTTTCTAGTTCTAAATCATTGATCATATGAATAGATTTGCTAGTCATCTCTGTCTTAGAATGACAGCTAATGTACCCTTATAGAATTGTACTTTGAAGTGTCAAAGAAAAAAATATTAATACTAATAATGTAATATATCCTTTGGGCTCAAATCTAGCAGAAAGAATTTTATTGACTCTTTCTGTCTTGGAGAGAAAGAGAAGTATAAAATGGAATAATTCTCCATGCCCTCCTGTATAATTCTGCCTCCAAAAGATTGCAAGTAATATTTATAGGAATCTTGACCAAAGAAAAGATCATAATATAAAAACATTAATTAATTAAATGTAGTTTGGGGTCAACAGTCCTGAATTACTTGAATCATTCCAAAGATCATTTCTTTTTAAGAGTTCCCTCCTTTATCACTATCTTAATCTTGAATTTCAAAAGATGATACATACTGTCTTTAGTTGAGGGCTGATACCAATCACTCCAAATAGTATGGAAAGGAAGGATCCCATCTAGAAAAGAATTAAATTCGGTTTCTAATTTTACTCCATTTCAAAGAAAAGATAAATTTTTTTTCTTCCCACTTTCCCAAAGGAAAATTTGGAAAGGGTTTTAGACTAAAGAAATAATGTTTCTTAATGTTTCTAGAGTACCTAAAAAAAAGTTATAAATATGTTTCCACAGAAGAAAGAGAAACATTGGATAGGTTGTTCCTAAAGGGTGAATGTCAGGCAAATTTTTGTAGAGGAAATAAGAAGTGAAGCAGACAGAAGAAATATGTTTTTTGTCCCCGTGTTAAAAATACAGCCGAATGATAAATGTGGAAATATGTATAAAAGAATTGTATGTGTTTAATATATATTAAATTACTTACTCTCTGGGGAGGGGATGGACAGAGAAGGGAGACAAATATGGGACACAAGGGTTTGCAGGGATGCATATTGAAAACAATCTTTGCATATATTTAAAAATAAAAAGCTATTATTAAAAAATTTAAAAGAAAATAAATACAGTTGAGCTGATTTGCTGGGAAATAATATTTAGTGTATCAACTGCTATTCAGAAATTTGAAATTTGTTTGCTCTTTGTAGATGATATATAAAAGACAACTTTGAAAGAATTAAAGAATAAATAATGGCCCTTGAGATGACCTAAGGTAATACCTATTTCTAGAAACTGTTGAAAGGGCTCATAATCACATTTAATTCTGCCTAGCCACAAACACACATGTGTGTACATAATATACATATACACCTGCATATACATGCATATGTGTATGTCATTATCTGCATATATACATACACATATATGTGCATGTGTATGTATTAACACAAAGGATAACAATAGAAGCCAATTATATTGAATTACAGTTATCAAACTTAGGGGGGAAAAAAGATTGTGAGCTAAATGATCTTTAAGGTTCCTTATAGCTCCATATTCCATAAATCTAAAGTTGATATGATAACAGTAATAACAGATTCTGTATGGATCTTTAAAATTTGCAAGCACTCCTCACAATAACCCTGGGAGATGGTGCTATTATTTTCACCATTTTATATATGAGAAAACTGAGGCAGAGGCGAAGTGACTTTCCCAGGATTATCTAGCTAGTGTCTGAAGCTAAATTTGAAGTCAAGACTTCATGATTCCAATTCTAGCACTTTATTGTACCATCTATCATCCCTTAAAATACACAAAACTAGAAAAGTAATACAGGGCCACTTGCCAGTAATTCTTCACCCTAAGGCCAATTTGAGGTAGCTACTGAAAGATTTTTTACACAAATTTTTCTTTCATGTTTCCTCTTCTCTTGATTTGCTGGTGGTGGTTGTTTGTTATATGGATATTTGTCCTAATGCCTTCTTTTAGTTTCACTGTCATCTAGATTTGGGGGACCAAATAAATGACCTAAATAAGGCAGCTCCTAGGACCATTCCTCAGGCCATCCTCCTGTGGCATCTTGGTGTTTCAGGTCATGGCTAGACAAGAAGAAATCATGAATATTATATAAAATGTCATTCATCTTGGCATATATGTGTTCTTTATGCCTTGGATAACACTCAATTCAACTGAGTTCAGTTGTTTCTGCAGAATACATATCAAGCCAAACTAGTCCTTATAAACTACAGATAGAGAATTACCCAAAAGATCTATATGACAACAAAAATGCATGGCTCATAAAATAATTGGGCCATTTTTGGTTGTCCTCAATTCATTAGAGATATATGCAGCATAATTAACACATCCACATTTTTGATAAATGTTGATTGTAGGAATGACCTATATTGATTTCAGAGGTATAATTCTAATAGATCCTTTGTTCAGCTACATTGAAACAAATAGAATTGACATGATGAATCAATGGTTTCAATTCTGAGTCTAGAGATCAGCTTTCTATTCAAAGGTTACTCTGGTTGTTTTTCTTTTTAAGATTTACTTTCATAAAAATGTAATAGTTTTGAACTTTTGGTCTGTCTACTTTTTGTAGCCCTAAATATATGATCTAGAATGTAGGATGTACTTAAGAAATTCTTTTTTGGCTTAATTTGCTTCTAGATAACAACAACAATAATAGTAATAGCTATCAATTATATAGCATTTACCATGGCATTGTCCTGAACACATTACAATTGTGATTTTATGTGAACCCCAAAACAACCCTGGGAAGTAACTACTATTATATCCCCAATTTATAGTTTTGAAGAAACTAAGGTAAATAAAGATTAAGTGACAAAGTCACATAGCTAGTAAATGTTTGAGGATGGATGTGAACGTGTGCCTTTCTGATTCAGAAATATATACATATATCTCATATATAGGCATGGTGCTCTATCTTCCTCTCAAAAACTCTTGCAATTGTAGTTTTTTCTTCTGAAATGTTAGCATAATGTTTGAATAAATGATTAAATAAATGAAAGAAAAATCATTACTAGCAATCATTAAATATTTAATAAAAACCTCCTGTTTTCTAGCTGTAGTACTGGCCACTAGGATACAAATTCTAAGGAGGCAAAATCTCTACTTACATTTAGTTTATATTCTAATGGAGGAGATAAAACATACATAATGTTTTGTAATATGTACATATAGATATAGCATAAATGTAAAGCCTATATGTATGTATATGTGTGTGTGTTTGGGTACTTTTGTAGCTAAATACACAATAGTTTTGGAGGACACTAGAAATTATGGAGACCAGGAAAAGCTTCATATAGAAAACAGTGCCTAAGATACATTTTAAAGGAAGAAAAGCTTCTGAGGAGAGGTAAGAAAGTTTATTCTAAACCCCAAAGGCATGGAGACAAGCCATAGAATTGTATGCATGAAAAACAAAGAGAAGGCCATTTTGACTGGATTGCTGAATATGGAAGGGGCAATAATGTCCAATGTGGGTAGAAATAAATTGGGGCCAAACTTTATTGGGATTTGAAACATAAACGGATGAGTTTTTATTATGTTCTACAGAAAATAAAAAGCTCCTGAAGTTGCTTGATTAGGAGAATCACATGGTCACATCTGCACTGAAGAAATAAGACACTTAAGGCAGGGGAGATCAGGCAGAAAGAAGGCTCTTATAATCTAAGCTAGAGGTGATAAGAATTTAACAAAACATTAATTACTTCTATGTGTAGAAAGAATTGGATGTGAAAAATGCTGTTGTGGTAGAAATGAGAAAATTTATCAAACGAATTTACACACACACACACACACACACACACATATGCTGGGTGAGGGCAATAAGGAGTCGAACACAATTTTAAGATTAGGAACCTGGATGGCATTTTCACCAAAAATAGAGAAAGTTGAAAGAGAATATTTAGTGGAAAGAGAATGAGTTCAATTTTTAGACATGTTGAGTTTAAGATACATCTGGGATATTTAGTTTGAAATATTTAATAAGGAATTTATGACTTAGGAATAAAACTCAGAAAAAACTAGAGCTGGAAATGTAAATCTACCTGCTTTATAACACATATTTTGCTAGGTGTTAGGGATATAAATACATTTTGTAAAATAAATTTTGCAAATTACTTGCCCTCAAAAATCTTCCATTCTTATGTAAGAAGAGACAACATCTAGAGGCATCTGATAACCAGGGAGGAATTTAGGCCTGGAAAGTAACAGAATTTGAACTATAGAACAATTATTTGGGGGGGGAGGGGAAGGGGAAGGTATGCAAGGAAGTACTCATTCAGTAGCAAGCTAGATGTCTTTTTTTTTTTTTTTTTTGCTGAGGCAATTGGGATTAAGTGACTTGCCCAGGGTTACACAGCCACAGCCAGTAAGTATTAAGTGTCTGAGGTCAGATTTAAACTCAGGTCCTGCTGACTTCAGGGCTGGTGTTCTATTCACTGTGCCACCTGGCTGCCCCAACAAGGTAAATGTCAAGATGCCTGGGTAAGCCCAGATTTTCTGGTAGATGAATGGATGGGATATGAAGCATGATTTAGGGCCTGCTTGATAATTAGTCCACTAACCAATCAGGATAGTTAAAAATGTCAAATATACAAGGATAATTTGAAAAACTATCATATATTTTTGAAAAATAATACCAGGATATTGGTATTCAAAGGTGAGTTAGAAAGAAGTGATTTCCTTAAACTATAGTAAAATACAGGAAAAAATAACTGGCACCAGTGTTAGGTGGAAATGTAGATTCAGGTTACTTTAGACAACAAGTATCCCATTGTAGGGTTAAGACATAGCTCAAAGTACATTCAGATGGAATAGGAAGGTAATAATAGATCAACATCAAGGAAGCTAAATGCTCCCTCCAATGTACAACTTTTTGTTTGTAACAGATACCATGCTTACAGTGCAGAGCAATTTATAAGTACATCACAGGAATGAAAAAAAGTAGCTATTTCAAGCTGCCCTTCAATAACTGAACACCAGAACATGTCTGTTCAATTAGCCTATTGTACCACTTTAATAATGTTTCAAATACTATGCCGTGAATGAGTTCTCATCCATTAGTGAGTCAGGCAATATTTACAGAGCACCTCTTCTATTCTCTTGTGGGATGGCTTTAAATAGCTCTTGAGCAGCTTAGAATGTAATGAAAGCTACTAGACACCCCCCCAAAAAAAAGTATACAACATCAAACAGACACCCCCCCAAAAAAGTATACAACATCAAACAATGGAGACAAGCTATCATATACATAATCCATTATAGGTATTGCCGGAGATATATGGAAGTGATAAGGAAATTAGAGTACTGACTAAAGCCACATACAGTAATTTTAATACTTGGTAAAGGATCATAAAATGGTTGTTCTATAACAAGAAGATTAGGAAAAGATTATGGGGAAAGATTCAGGTGGGGAGCTGAATGGAAGTTAGGAGAAGGGAAGTCATGGAGAGAGACCTCATCTTAAGGTAGAGAGGTATTAAATATGTGGTCCACAGTATCCCCAAATATGTATAGCACCAGATTAAAATAAATTGGGAAAAATTTAACAAAATAATAAAAATGTGATGAAACATATTTTATGTTTTATAAGAAGAGATAATATTATGTGATTGTCTAAACCAATATTCAACCACAAGGATTCTTATATATACTGTGTACATATGACCACCATTTTTATTTGACTTTGGCATCCATTGGTGTAGTTTCATGAGCATTACCAAGCTTACTTTTAGAAGGCCTAGGTTTGAACTCAGTCTCCAACACTGACTAATTGTTGGCAGTGGGTCAACAGAAGTACTTTTTCAGTTCCACTTTGATTATGGGAGTAAAGGAAGAATAGTTAACGAAAAGAGGTTTATTTTAACACAGTAAAGATATGATAAGGATATAGTTGGATTTAGCTTCAACTTTGATGGATTCTCTTCCTTCTCCTCCTAAATGGAAATGTCAGCAAGTCAGCCTGAGCTATTATGATTACTAGCATAGCCTCAAGCACCCACCAAATCTGAGAGGCCCAGACCCTACATTTGGGATTTTTTATTCCTTAGGGGACTAGAAAGGAAAGAAAGGCCCAATTAGGTCTCAGGGACAGCTTTGTCTGGAAAACTAATCTCTCTCATAGTAAGGGATGGGGATGAGGGGGTTGGAAACATGGGTCTAATCCATGTTGCAAGGAAACTCTGGTAGACATTAGTTCAATCACACTATATGTGATTGTGACTGTGACTGTAGGCAAATTACTTATCTCCCTGACCTTCTTTCCTCATCTGTAGAATGGGTGTGATGATAATTTCAAACCTGTCGTGTATATATATATATATATATATATATACACTTTATATATATACACTATATATATACACTTTGTCAGATGCTATATAAATGTTGTGTTTATCCACAGTGTTGTGTGGATAAATGTCTAATAATCATCTCTCTAGAAAAAAGTATGTGAAATATGTTTTTAAGTTTAATCTGCATTGTTAACATTCTATATCACTTTCTTAGGGCTAGTCAGTCATCAAAGCAATAAATCAAACCCTGATTTGTTGCATTTAATGATTTCTGAAGCATAAATGCTCACAATGAAAATTTAATAATCAGTTCTCAGGAGCTAGTCATATTAACTGATTCCAATACACTCATTGTCAATGTTTGTTATAAAATAACATGCAATGTGTTTCCTTTCTCTGATTTTTTTCTTGTAGATACGATTTTTCTTGCACAACAATGATAAGTGTGGAAATATGTATACATATATTCGATTTGTCAAGTATTTTAACATAATCAACATGTAGTGGATATCCTGCCTTCCAGGGGAGAGGAGGGGACTAGGGGGGAAATTTGTAACAGAAAGCTTTGTAAGAGTTAATGTTGAAGAATTATCCATACATATATTTTGCAAATAAAAAGTTTTAATAAAATAAAAAAGAAAAAAAACATAAAATAACATGCAAGAAACTGTAAATACATGAGCTTAAATAGAAAGAGAGACTATGAAATGAGTAGAAAATGAAGGCATTTTAGTTAAAGTGAAGTCATCTGAAGTAGAAAGGAAGAAAATAAATGGTCCACTTGACCTTTGTAGAATGAATTGTGAAGAGGGCCAAGTGAGTTATTTAGCATCATATCAGCTACTAAAGCTAAACCAAAGGGGATTTTTAAAAATGTCCTCAAGTCACTCCCAATCAGCTCCATTGCTTGTGGTATACACTCAAAGGGAAAGGAAGTGAAGAGAGAACTGGCTTGAGACCTGAAGGATCTGAGTTCAAGCTCCGCCTATGTTTTCTTGAGCAAGTTGTTTAATTTCTCTGGGTCTCAGTTATTCCAACAATAAAATGGGGGAGAGTGAATCTAGTTGGCCTATAAGATAATAATAGCTAATATTTATGCAGTACCAACTCTGTACCAGGTACTGTGCTAAGTCCTTTCTACATATTATCTCATTTGATCTTTATAACCACTTGATAAAGTATTGGATATTATTTTTCCCATTTTAAAGTTGAGGAAACTAAGGCAAATAGTTTAAGTGATTTGCCAAAGATCACATAGCTAATAAATGCCTTAGACCATATTTGAACTCAGATCTTCCTGTATGCAGGCCCAGTGCTTAATAATAATAATAATAATAATAATAATAATAATAATAAACAACATTTATACAGTGCTTCCTACATGCCCAGCAGAAGGCAGGTAGATGGCTTACTAGAATTTCTCTACATGCTCATGGAGCATCATACTTCTGAGTCTTTAGCATTCTGACCCTCTTTCACTGCAACCTCCTCACCCTAGAAATGTCTGCTACTTGCAACCCTCTTACCTGATAGGCAAGTCCTTATCCCAGATCTGAATTTTATCAGGTACCCAGGTACCCAGCTACCCTCTCTACACTCCTGAATCCATTCCTCCTTCTCCATATTTTTCACTTTCCTCCCAAGCAACTTTGCCCCTTGCTCTTTTTCTAGTTCCCTGTTATGTGTTATCTTTCTTCATTAGATTTAATGAATCTAAGCTGCCTTTGGGGCAGCTAGGTGGCACAGTGGATAGAGCACCATCCCTGAAATCAGGAAGACCTGAGTTCAAATCAGGTCTCAGACACAACACTTTTTATCTATGTGACCCTGGGCAAGTTACTTAACTCCAATTGCCTCAATTCAAAATTTATATCCCCACCATTTAATATATGCCTGGCATGTAGCAGAAAAAATTTTAAATGTTCTATCACTTATTTACTATTTATCTCTCTGTATATCTCTGTCTAACCATCTTTTTATATTTAATATATCTATTTGTCTGTTTATATCTCAATCTATCTGGGTCTGTTTGTCTCTGTGTATGTATGTGTCTGTGTCTTTCTCTTTCTATTATTTATCTATCTGATTGTGAGTATCTGTTTCTATTAGTGTGTATCTATATCTATTTGTGTCAATCTGCCTCTTTCAATTTCCCTCTCTTTCTCTTTCTCTTTCTATACATACATACATACATACATACATACATATATACACACATATATATATACATATATATAGATAATCTATCTATCTGAATATACCTATATTTCTGCCTGTGTCTATCTAGCTATCTGTCTGTTTCTAGCTATATGTCTGTCTGTGTCTGTCTGTCTATCTATATATCTATCTATCTACCTAGCAATCTAAATTTGTCTTTTTTTGTAACTTGTATTTAGAGCTTCTCACTATGCTCTCTGGTTTCACAAAGAATACATTTAAGGCCTTTTCTACATGGCTGCCCTTCAAATACCTAAAAGAACTTTAATTATCCCATCCCTTCCTTCTGTATTCTAGGTTAAACATTCCCAGTTCCTTCAGCATATTCTCCTATGCAATGGACTCAAAATCTTTTGCCATTCAGGTTGCTCTCCTTTCAGTGCTCACCAGTTTATTAATGTCCTTCTTAAGCCGAAGTGCCCATTTTAACTACTATTGTTCTGGTAAATCCCAGTTTCTAATGAGGCAGTTTTAGTGAGCATTAATGCTTCCAATCCTTAAATGGATTGTGTATTAAAATGAAGAGCATGATTGAATCATACATGTGTGAAAAACAATCCTAGCTTAGTGGGAATTCTGATATCTAGTGACAGAGTTGGGCAGTGGTTCATTATCAAAGGGGAAGATTCTATAATCAGCAGAAACACAGAGGGTAGGCCATCTCTTATGAAAGAGTATTTTATATGCAAATCAGACTAAGCCTATAACAGCAGGGGGGCAAACAGCCATTCTATTTTAAGATTTGAGGTTTCAGACGTCATATGCATGAATTGACTTCTTTTCTTTAAAGGAACAGAAATTTACTCAAAACTAACTTGTCTTTACCTTGTGTAAACTGAGACATTTTTGAAATAATGTTATGTTATGATTGTATAGATTTGTTGTTGTCAGTCGTGTCTGATTCTTTGTGACTTCATGGACCACATTATCCATGCAGTTTTCTTGACAAAGATCCTGGAGTATTTTGTCATTTTCTTCTCTAATGGTTTAAGGCAAACAGAAGGTGACTTGCCCAGGATCACACAGCTAGTACTTATCTAAGACTGGTTCCTGACTCCCAGTTCAGCTCTCTATCCACCGATTCATCTAGTTGCTGCTAATTATGTAGATAATGCCTTCAATTATTTGATATTTTAAATTAGATCCTCAAAAGCATCATGATATATGGGACCTTGCACTTAGAATCAGGAAGACCTGAGTTTAAATTTCCACCTCTCACACTTTCTAACTGGGAGACCCTAGTTGAAACATTTCACCCCTGAATCTCAGACAACTTTTAAGATTGCAAATTATAAAGAAGTCAAGAATGTATTTGCATAATGCATAATTGCATATATAGTAATACATATGTACATATATAAAATAAATAAGTAAATACATGCATATTAAGGTACATGCTCACATTTTTAGATATTTTTTGTTGTTATGTCCAACTTTCATTTGGGGTTTTCTTGGCAAAGATACTGTAGTGGTTTGTCATTTTCTTCTCCAGCTCATTTTACAGATGAGGAAACTGAGGTTAAGTGACCAGCTCAGAGTCATTCAGCTAATATGTCTGAGGGTGAATTTGAATTCACGAAGACGTCTGACAGATTCCAAGATCAGTGAACTCTCCACTGTGCCATCTAGCTGACTTTTTAATTTATAGGGGTGTATGATAAAAGTTTGGAAACCGTTGTAAGAGGAGACATCAGGCAATTGATTCAATGGATAATTAAGGCTTACTTTGGTAGATTTTAAGATATAAAGTGCTTATATCTTGACATCTAACAAGAGTATCTCTGTGCATTCTAGGTTTTAAAAAATGCTTTCTTTTCATCCCAGTCTGAAGTGTGCAATGCTGTTAACTCCAAATGTCACTCAAATTGATATATATTCTAGGAGATTTCTCTGACCCAGGGAGGTGTTTGAACAATAAAAAGGGAGTAGGAAGGTTCATATCCTATTTAGAGCTTTGTCAATGACTCAAGAGTTTCATTCAGTCAATCACTCAACCTTTTATCCCTTTCCAGTCAGTCCTTATTCAACCTTACAGGTTGAATACACCTGCAATATCTTGCAGCTAGTGACTCTGAATTTCTTGGAGATGGGTTTCACAGAATAGAAAACTATGATCACAAATTTAAAGAAGAAAGATACTATCAAGATGAATTGTTTTATCCCCTCTCCCTCCCTTCACCTGCATGCAACCCTATTTGTGCTTTTCCCCTTTTATTCTTTCCACTCTCTCCACCCCATTAGTTTTGAATTCAATCCTGAAGGAAAATATGCAGTAGGATTGTGGTGCAGTGAAAAGATCTGAAATGAGAGTTAGGAGATTTAAAATCTAGATGCTATAATGTTATTCAGCCTCTGTATGACTTTGGGCATGTCACTTAACTTTTGGGGGCCTCAGTTTTTTCCTCTTTAAAATGAGGATTTGGGATGATTATTTCTAAGTTCCTTTCCAGCTCTAACTTTTTATAATTCTACGCTTTCTTAAATAGGTATAAGGACTATGTTACTAATAAGTATTGGGAAATACTCATCTCCAATAAGACTTTGAATGAGAGCAGATAAAACTTATGTCTTTCTCTTCTGTCTCCCCAAATTAATCCTATATATGTTAAATAAAGTTAAAATGAACTTCAAAGGCAGCCTCTAAAAAGAGAGGGGGAAAATTATAAAAGATAAGTTAACTATAAAATTAGTATAAAAAGCCAGATAAGTCTCAGGTTACCTAAAGAAAATAAGGGGCATTTAGCTGAGAAAAGATAAAGTGTGTCAAGGGGAAGATATAGGTACTATTTCTCAAGGACCAACAAGTGACAGAGACATTAGACTTTTTTCTTTGCCCTACAGAGCTCACCTCGTAAGGGATATTTCAAGGTAGTATTCTTGTTCTTCTAACTAGGAGATTTTATAATTTTAATAACCTTTGTTAGAGAATCCATTTCTATCTTCTATCTCCCTCTGCCTCTCCAAATTATTGTCCAACTGTCTAGTCGTAGCTTAATAAATGTTTACTTATTGGATGATTAATTTAAGATCAAGTAGCTTGGTGATAGAGTTTATCTCCCCTCAAGGTATCATGACTTCCTACAAAGATTCCTACCATTCAGCCTATAGTTTTTGCTGCTGTTTCCCCTTTTGTAAAGACCTAGCCTTCCCTATCTGTTTGACTAAGGAGAGTGATTGAAGAAAGCACTTTTCTCCTGATATTTGCTACAACCCTTCCTAACTTCCTGTCTGGGATCCCTAGAGCTCATTACACTCCCTTATATGAGACCACTTAAGTCCTTAGAAGGGAAACTACTTATAGACCCTTCCTTTTATTTTCTCCCATCAAAGATCTAATTAGGAAGAGAGCCTGAAAGCCTGCTGCCTGAGTCTTTAACGAGCTAACACCAAACCCAATTTCCAAAGATATTTTTAATCTTTCCTTTTTTATAGGATTACAGCACATGCTTTTAAAAAATAGCTGATTCATCCCTTCCTCCTTTTTCTTCCAAAAAGAAAATCCATCCTCAGTTCCTTAGTTTGATTTGTCTTTTTGACATTCACAAATACACACGGCTGCTCCAGTCAGACTAGCACGTGTAGTAGACCATGTCAGCCAAGTTTGAAAGTCAAATTGAATTGTGCACAGCTTTTCTCCCTGTTGTGTTCTCTGTCTCTATGGTCTCGTGATGAATATTTTATTGTATATCAAAGCATTAAATAACAACACTGTCTTGTGCTCAAATCAACACATTTTTATAAACTGCCCCTCTCATTTAGCTATAGGTTCTGATGCTTTGCAAAAGATTTCATTGGCATGCTCATCTATAAATAATAAAAAACTCTTATACAAATACATTATTTTCTCATTATTATTAATACAAATTGCTGTTGACTTCCCCATTTTACAAATGAGAAAAGTGAGGCAAATAGTATTTGAGGATCTCAAACACTGGAGGGGTTGGGAAGTGAGGGGGATTGGTGTATTGTTCCAGAAGTGTTCTTCCAAAAGTCTAGGGCACCCTCTTCCACAAATACAATCAGGTCTATGGCAAAAGTAAGTTCAAATTTAGAGTATGTTCTAAAGCAAGTAAGTAGTTAACGCATGTTATAACACTCAGCTGCTGTTTACTAGGAATCTTCTTCATTTGCTAGAATCTCCAGGCTCAAAGGGTCATGCTCCTCAAAACTGCTTCCTTTCTTCTGTACCCCTCTGTGTCCACATTTTTTTGTATTGCTTCTTAGGGGTCCAGGCTCTCTAATAATAGGATCATTGGACATTGGGAATTAATTGTGAAAAGAAAGAGATGGAAGAAAGGAAGGAAGAGATAAAATACTTTTTTCTTCTCCAGAGTGATTCTTTCTCAGAAATCCTAGATGAAATGCTCCTATAGGAAATCTCCCACTGGGACTGAAACAACTGCCTTTCTCCTTAAAGCTACTAGTTGGCTAGCTTGTTTGCTAACCACTTAACTATTCCTTCCTTATCTTTGTACCTGATAAAGGGATTATATCATAGACCAACATATTTGTGTATTTTAAAACCTGATTAGGCCACTGATTAACAGAATCAGGACTGCAGAATCCATATCCCTTATAATTTGTATATACTTTGCTGATAGAATCTAAGCTCCCTGAGGTCAGGGATTATTTCTTTTTTGTAGTTTTATCCCCAACACCTGGCACAGTATCATGGATTGAAGATGCTTAATAAGTGATGATCTACTGAAATAAGTATTCTAAGATGATAGCATTAAAAGTCTATTACTGGCAATGATGTCATCTGGTCCAATCCTTAGTTATACAAATGAGAAAACTTAAGACAGAAATGGCTATGTGATTTATCCAAGCTTATACAAGTAGGAGGTATCAGAATTGAGATTTGAATACAAATCCTGTAAATTTAGAGCTGCTACTTGTCCTACTGTCTATATTATTAAAATGGACACAAAGAGTTAAATTATTCTTTGTGGGCAGGGCAGCCTGAGTAAAAACACACATGGAGAAAGAATATTATGATTGTTTCTAGGTTTAATTTGGTGAGAGATTAAAGGGGATCAAGAGTCTTGTTTTGGACTCATCGAGTTTGAGATGCCTAAAAGCTGTTCAAGTGCAGGTTTGCAACAAGTAATTGATGGTATAAAACTGAAGGAGTTCAGGGGAAATATTTGGATTGAATATGTAGGTTTGGGACTGATGTATAGAAATGTTCACTGAGCTAATATAATCCTTAAGGGGAAGATACACATGCATATGTACTTGTATGTATACATACATGTATATATGTCACACACACATAAAAATAGAAGTGAGCTCAGTATAGAAATTTTGGAGGATACCCAAGCATGTGATATTCAAGTCAAAGGATTTAATGATGTTACCAAAGGAGACTATTGAGAGAGAAAGCCAAGGTTAGACCCTTAGCAATCAGCTTCCAATAACAGATCAGGAAGATTAAGAGATAGAAAAAAGAGAGGTCTAGTACAAAACCTTTGGTGATGCTCCATCTCTGAAGGATCCAGAACGACATTTAGTGCTCTAGTTAAATTTAATGCTGCATGGAGTTTTAACATCACCTTCCATGAATTTTATTTTATATCCATATTGATTAATGTCATTTTTACTATAGACTTATGGCCTTCTACTAATGAATGTTGTTTGATTTGAGACCTAATATCTAAGAATCTAGATTGCAGATTGAAAGCTTTAACAGCTAAGGGACCACTTATTGGAATCTTTGGCTATGAGGCATGAAAACTCTATAAAGTTTAAATACAGTACATTTTCCCCCTAAAGTCAGCAATTTACTTCAGCCTTTTTTTCTCCTCTAGTGGGAGCTTAATACAATTTTATTTCAGAGGATGTTTTGCAGAATCATTTTTATAGTCAAATGTCCATAATATCTGCAGCTGCTGCAGGTTCGACGCATTGGGTTACTATTGATAAAATGTATTCCAGTTCAGCAAGACCAGTCCTATTAGAGATAGACAAGGATGAAGTAGGTGAGGCATAATTAAATTTTAAGTTCATGTGCTTCGGCATACATCCAAAATTAGATATAAATTGAAGAATCCTTTTCATCTTTGGAAAGGTGGGTGGGAGGATTTTTTTTTAATTTTCCCATCATGTAATAATAGTATTCTGGGTTTGGATAAGAAGATAACATGATATAAAGATAGCATGACTGTGTTGTAGAGGAGCTTGTGCATCCTATTATGTGTGGTCTGAGTCAAAATCTACAAAGAAAGCTCTCTAGCCATAACATTACCTCTTGTCTATTTTTCCTCAATTAGGCTTTGTTCATAAAGGATTACCTTTTATTCAGGTTTGCTGTGGCATGGTGTGATTGAAAATCTTTTTATTTTTTATGGGAGCAATGAACTGCTTCCACATATCCCCTAAGGAATGCCAAATGTAACTTGGATATGCCTGGCCACTTTCCATCATTTCATGTCAGCTGCTGCTGTGTTCCCTGCCTCAGCTGGTTATGTACTTCACCTACAGTATGAAAATTAAAAGTGAATAAAGTTTAATTGAAGACTACAAGATATATTTTCTGCTTTGTTGTCATTCAGTCATGTCTGACTTTTCATGACCCTATTTGGGGTTTTCCTGGCAAAGATTTTGAAGTACTTTGCCATTACCTTCTCCAGTTTGTTTTACAGATGAGAAAACTGAGGCAAACAGGGTAAAGTGACTTGCCCAGGGTCACACAGCTGTGTGTGTACAGTCTGAGGCTGTATCTGAACTCAGGAAAATAAACGTTCTTGACTCCAGATTCAGTATGCTATCCTCTTAACCATCTAGCTGCCCATATATATCAGAAAATATGTTTTCAGAATGACAACTCATGATTAAATTAGCTGGTACAGTGAATAGAGCACTGAAATTAACAGGACCTAAATTCAAATCCAGCTTCAATGTAACACTACCTGTGTGTCTGTGAGGGAGTCACTTAACTTTAATTGCCAAGAAAGGAAGGAAGGAAGGAAGGAAGGAAGGAAGGAAGGAAGGAAGGAAGGGAGAAATAGAGGGAGAGAAGGAGGAAAGAAGGGAGGGAGAGAGGGAAGGAGAGAGAGTTGGAAAGAAGAATGAATGAAGGACAACTCACTGAAGTAGAAAAAGATATAACTTCCATATACACATCAGTTTTGAGGAAGTTCCATCAAAAGAAACAAACCTCTTCATTTATAGAATGTACTGTACTTTCAGTTATCAAGACTCGTTACTTGTCTTTAAGCTGATATTTTTGTGCGGTTACCTACCCTAAGTCTTCTTTATTCTCAGGCAGTGGATCAATTAACAAACTTTATTAAGAATTTTCTGTATTTCAGGGATTGTGCTAAGCACTGGACATATCAAAAGATTAGTTTAAAATATCGATAGATCAATACTTTGATGAATCAGTAACCTCAATTTGGATATACCTGCAACCCATGCAGGACTTCTCATTCGGTACAACTCTAAAACATGTTCTCCTACATATTCTCCACAGATGGGCCATTCAGTGTTCTAAGAACCTTATTCTAGAGCTCTTATTGATATCTTGGGATATCAATAAAGCCCATATGATGTCTAGCAATGATCAATTGCTCTCCTTCCGTGCCTAGTCTACTTCCTTTACCAGGCACACACATTTTTGGTAAGGACTTTTTTGACAATTCTTCTAATCAGTTCTTTAATACTAATATGTAGGAACCTTCTTTGGTTACCATGTGTCTCTCTGTAGCTATCTAAGTCAATCTTAGAGCAATCAATATGCTCTCCTCTTCCTCTTCAATACTAGGCTAAAATCATTGTTCATCTTCAGCATCTGCCCAAGACATACACACTGGTAGATTGGTCATATAACAACTAGGAGTCAGAAACACTCATCTTCATGAGTTCAAATTCAGACTTAGATACTTATTATCTTTGTGACACTGAGCAAGTAATTTAATTCTTCCTCAGTTTCCTCATCTGTAAAATTGAGCTAGAGGAGGAAAGGCAAATGACTCCAATGTCTTTGCCAAAAAAAAAACCCCAAAACCTCAAATGGGGTTATCAAGGGTCAAACATAATTGAAATGCCTGAACAACAATAGACTAGTCTTATAGGTTGCCCATCCAAATATGTTTATAGCCTAAATAGATATTCCTATTTACCCCCTAAGTAGATGGTTAAGACAAATTCTTTGAGGAATATTGGATCTTATTTAGAAGGTTAAGTATTCTAGGGTTGGATACAGCCAATATATTGTCATCTAGAAAGAAAAGGAATTTGATCTTTGTTCTAAGGAGCTAATTAATGGTATTTTAATAGACATGATCAAAAAACCATTCTCAAATTGATGTCACTTCAAAAATACAATTATTTTAATTTTTGAGATGTGATATGGTGCTTACTATGTCCATTCATGCTCAATAAGTGAGAAGCTTCTGTTTGGTTTATATGTCTTTGACAACCTCATTCTGATTCTTGTATCACATTTTCCAACAAATAATTTTCTAGATTTTTTTTCTGTCCATCTGCTAGCCTTTACATCAAGAATGAAAGTGAAATTTGATTTAAATTGGAATATTTAATTCTTAATAAAATATCATCCTCTTCAACAGATTTTTGATATCTAAACCACAATTATGCTCATTATAGTGTGTTTATACATGCTTATCATAAGCACTAAAAAACCAGATGACCAAAATGTTTTATTAAATATTTCTTGTTGCCTTTTTTTTATTAAAATGATCTTTACCCATTCCTTTATTTGTCTCTCCAAGGAGAATGTGCATATCATTCTTACATCTAGCTTCAAATTTTTTTCTTTCTCGTCTCATATATCACAAGAATGTCAAGATTGGTATAATTCAGTTCCTTTAGTTTTAAATCTGCTCAATGATCATTTTATAAGGATCTCACATTTGCAGTATAAAAATTTAACTTACTCTACATAGATGGTCTAAAAACTATATATTTCTTTGTACCTTTATACTTTTCCCCACTATCCTTTTGTGAATAAAATAGGGCCACAGAGGGTTTAGGAAAAGTTGGATGCATTAATGCAACTCTCAATCCTTAGTTAGACTGGTCTTTACAAAAGAGATCTGGCCAGTTGGTAGGACTATTCTTAGAACAGCAGAACTCATGAGAGCTTATATTCTATAGGACTAGAATTTAAGTTCATAAGGCCATAGTAAAGAATTGGAGAAGGATATTGTGAAGACATATATGATATAGCCATCATTGGGAAAATAGCCATTAGGAAAAAAAAAACATTTTGTGGCAACCATCCTTCTCACTGCTAACAATACAAGCAAGTGAGCCCCAAAGCCTTGGAAATAGCAATGCCTCCAAGGCAATTACTCTTCAAGCATGGTCCTTGAAGTCATCCTCAAGGGGAGAAAACCTGGCAGAAAGGGAGATAGTCACCTCCACAGTCAACAACACCAATTGCTGACTGATTAGCAAGGCAACCTAAGAAAGCTTTGGTAGGTGGAATGTGCCCTGTTGGACAAAACATCTTGAGCATCATCGCTCTTAAGTCTCTAGATCCTGGTAAAGCCTAAGACTATGATCCAAAGGGCCCCCCAAATAGTTGTCTCCCTACCCTCTAAAGATAAACAATACTGTTTCCTTCCAGTTTGACCTTTGCAGTTGTCAACAAGGAGAAATCCTTATGGAACAGTAGCCCATTAGTTCTGCCATCACCAATATCACCAGTAAGCAGGTAAGCCCTGAGAAATAGACCAAGATAAACCCTGAGCCCAGAAGAACCTCACAGACCCATCTGTTCCTATTCACCACAGCCTGGGGAAACAATCCTTGTGATGTCACCTGGAAACTAATTATGTATGTGTCTTAAATGCTGTTTCCTTAGAAACTAAAGTTAACAAAGACCCTGAAAATAAAGTTTTTACCATCCAAATCCTTGGCACAATCAAATATTTCATCATTAGATATACATAAGTGTTTACTAGAGTAAGCAGTATTAAAGAAACTGAATTACCATCTGTTTTGCTGCTACACTTTAAGGAACATGAAGTTTTTCCATCTGACTTGCAGTTAAACCTTCCTGTCTGGATTGTCTTCCCGCACTTAAGAGTGCAAGCTCACAGAGAGCAGGTTTTCTTGCTTTTCTATTTGTATTCCCAGTGCTTCAGATTGTGCTTTACACATAGTAAGTGCTTAATACTTCTTGGTTTTTTTATTCATTCACTCTTTCATTCATATATACATTTAAATAATATTCTTGATATTAATAATGGCATAATATAATATACACTTCATCTCTAAACAATGGGTTTAGCCCTACCAAAATTTGAGCCTGACTTCCATTTTTCCACCTATTTTATTTCTTGGTTTCACCCAAGACTTTAAAGCCAGCCAAAATTTCCTTAAGGTAAGAATGAATGCAGTCTATTTTCAGAAAATAATGTAAATAAACCCTTAAGGGAGTATTGAATTTCAATTTGCATATGAGCTGCAGCTGCTCCTTTTGCAGAGGGTTTACATGAGGATATGTTGGAGCTTATGGAGTATAACCTGCCCCAGAATACAAATAGCAAACGAGATGACTATTTGTTCATGGAGGTGGAGAAGGATGGACCATAGAGTTTTGCATTCCTGGATTACCCCAAACACATTGTGTACATGCTTTAAGTCCCCCAAGGTTAATAGGAAAAAAGCAATTAGGAGGAAAAAATAAAATTGATTTCAGCTCATTGAAGCATGGCTGCTTGGTAACAGGTTTCAAACCATCTGTTTATTATACTTTGGCTGTGCTATCCAACTTTTCAGTGACAATCCTTCTGCTACAGATCTATACTGACCTCTAGGTCATCACCTGGAATAGTGGGCAAAGGAGAACTGGCTCAGGATGCAACATTCTCTTGGCACCCATGGGTTTGTCCTGGATGCTCTCTCTAACCATCATTAAATTTGGTGGCCATTTTCATCAGTCCCAGGCATGGGTTGAATAGTAGAGTCCCCTTACTCTCTCTAATTCCCCCATGTCATGCATTTTGTGATTGTTGTAGCTAATATATGAGACTTTTTTTTTCTTTTTTTGGAAAGACTCCATTAAGTTACTATTAATTTTAAACATTAATTTTAGTTAAACATTAATTTTAGGTTGTTATTTGTCAAATTTGTTTCTTTATTTTGTAATCAGACATATATTTTCATTTTTCTTTAATACCATTCAAATCCCATTATAATATTAAAGTAAAATATTAATAGTTTGGTTTACATTTGAAATAGTAAAAAATGTATTAATAAAACAAATTTCTTGTTCTTTTAAAATATTTTAACAATTTTACACTATGATATAGTGTTTTTTCTTTTTTAGTTCTAAAATATAAAGAAAGATTTCAAAGTTTTTGTATTCTAGAACTACATATTCCTATGAGAGATAGATATTATTATGTTTTATATATGAAGTGAAAGCCTTAATACCCATAGATTCAAAAATCTAATAATTCTAAATCTCTAAACAATGAAGAAATATTTTTCCTTTTCATTGCTTTCAACCCAGCAGCCATAATAGTATCATGATTAACTTGAAAGTCATTGTTCTAAGAGTAAATATTTTATTTCCTGTATATTTCCCAGATATTGAAACAATGTGAGAGTTCATTCTGTTCATAGACACTATGCAACTTTTAAGACACTGAGAAAATCCACTCAAATTTTCTGAAAATCATCAAAATAAATGAAAGAATTTATGAATGAATGAATAAGTGAAATAAGAGGGTTTGCTTTCAGGATTTTAGTCCTGCAGTGATCATGTTATTAATCACACCATCTGTTCTGGTTATCATTATAGGTAGGAAACAAGATTTTTTTAACCCCATTTCACACTGTGAGTAAACATGTAGAATGGTAGTTAGACATAGCCTCAGAGTCAGAAAGATATGGGTTCAAGACCCACTTCTTCCACATCCTAGCTTATGTGACTGTTGCTGAAATATTGACTATTTGCATTAATAGAGGGGATGTACTCACTGAAAGTTCTGAATTCTAATGAAATCACAGAGCAACAAATAAGATTATAATAAATGGCATGCTAAAAGATATAATCTTGCTTTTATCAGTCAGTCAATAAACATTTAAGTGCCTGCTATATGTCGGATTCCTTGCTATATATATTGGCAATACAAAGAAAAGTAAAAGACAATCCTGCTCTCAAAACAATTTACAGACTAATTGGGAAAATAATATACTGACTATGTCCAAATATCTATGTATAGGAAAAATTGCAGGTACTGCAGATAAGGAAGGTACTAGAATTAAGGGGAGTTGGGAACATCTCCTATTGAAGGTGAAATGTTAGCTGGGATTTGAAGAAAGGGAAACTAAGAAACAAATGTGGAGAAAGAATATTCCAGGTACAGAGTATATGTTAAATCCAATATACGCATACATATTTACACAATTATCTTGCTGCACAAGGAAAAACAGATCAAAAAGGGAAAATAATGAAAAAGAAAACAAAATGCAAGCAAACAATAACAAAAATAGTGAAAATTAGCTGTGTGACCCAGGGCAAGTCACTTAACCCCCAAATGCCTCAGCAAATTAAAAAAAAAAAGTGCAAATACTATGTTGTGATCCACATTCACTTCCCACAGTCCTCTCTGGTTGCAGATGGTTTTCTTCATCACAAGATCATGGGAATTAACCTCAAGATGATAGTTCTTCAGGCTACCAGGGAAAATGTCTTAAGTAAGGAGATCAAGTATCTTTTTTAAGTAATAGCAAAAAAGTCAGAAATAATATTAATTGGCGGCAGCTAGATGGTGGCAGTGAATAAAACACTAGCCCTGAAGTTAGGAGAACCTATGTTCAAATTCAGCCTCAGACACTTAACAGTTACTAGCTGTGTGACTCTGGGCAAGTCACTCTATCTTAATTGCCTAGAGAAGAGAGAAAGACAGGAAGGAAGGAAGGAAGGAAGGAAGGAAGGAAGGAAGGAA